>CM060301.1:5000-15000 GCA_030684275.1 Acipenser oxyrinchus oxyrinchus
CCCTCTCTCCATCTCCCTCTCTCCCTCTCGCTCTCCCTCTCTCCCTCTCTCCATATCTCTCTCTCCCTCTCTCCATCTCCCTCTCTCCATCTCTCCATCTCTCTCTCCCTCTCGCTCTCCCTCTCTCCCTCTCTCCATATCTCTCTCTCCCTCTCTCCATCTCCCTCTCTCCATCTCTCCATCTCTCTCTCCCTCTCTCCATATCTCTCTCTCCCTCTCTCCTTCTCACACCCTTCCAAGGGAAAAAGAAGGGCGAGAGAGCGGTGAGAGATGGAGAGGGGGTGAGAGAGATGAGAGATGAGAGATGAGAGATGAGAGATGGAGAATGAGGGAGAGGGAGGGAGGTGGAGAGACAAAGACAGAGAGAGCGAGGGGGGGAGGGAGAGAGAGATGAGGAGGGAAAGAGAGAGGAGAGGGAGGATGGAGGGAGGGAGGAGGGAGAGGGAGAGGGACGGAGGGACGGAGGGAGGGAGGGAGAGGGATGAGGAGGGAGGTAGGGACGGAGTGAGGGAGGGATGGGGAGGGATGAGGAGGGAGGTAGGAGGGAGGGAGGGAAGGAGGAGAGTGAGGGATGGAGGGAGGGAGGGAGGGAGGAGGGAGGAGAGGGATGAGGAGGGAGGGATGAGGAGGGAGGAGGGAGGAGGGAGGAGGAGGGGGATGGAGGGATGGAGGAGGGAGGAGGGAGGAGGGAGGAGGAGGGAGGTAAGGATGGAGTGAGGGAGGAGGGAGGAGGGGGGAGGTAAGGATGGAGTGAGGGATGGAGGGAGGGATGGAGTGAGGGAGGGATGGAGGGAGTGAGGAGGGGGATGAGGAGGGAGAGGGAGTGAGGGAGGGACGGAGGGAGGGAGGAGGGGGATGGTGGGAAGGAGGGATGGAGTGAGGGAGGAGGGAGTGAGGACGGATGGAGTGAGGGATGGAGGGATGAGGAGTGAGAGGGAGGAGGGCGATGCAGTCTCATTGATTCTCTGGCGGTGATTCTGGGGTGAAGCAGTTCTGTTGATTTATTGAAGCATCGATCGGGGCTCTAATGCGCTGTGCTGGCCGCTACTGAAACTCATCCCCTCTTCAAACAGACAGACTGAGAGAGAGGCGGAGAGGGAGGGGGGGAGTCAGCGCCAGCAGCCACGACGGCACTAAATTAATGTTTATTTACTTAAGAAGTGCTAAAGCAGCCCTCAGCATCGTAAATCAGCCCCCTCCCCGCGTCAGCTAACTGTGATCCATCGCCACGAATCCACGAAACTGACAAACAACCAGCCCCAAGTCCACAGCTTCCCCCAGCCAAGCAAACCAGCGTTCCTTCAGCATTATAACACTGTCCCAGCCCAAACGCTGCTCTGCTTGACTCGGTCTCTTCTAGTTTCAATAATAACACTGATGAAGGCACTGGAGCCCAAACGCTGGTCTGCTTGACTCGGTCTCTTCTAGTTTCAATAATCACACTGATGAAGGCACTGGAGCCCAAACGCTGGTCTGCTTGACTCGGTCTCTTCTAGTTTCAATAATCACACTGATGAAGGCACTGGAGCCCAAACGCTGGTCTGCTTGACTCGGTCTCTTCTAGTTTCAATAATAACACTGATGAAGACACTGGAGCCCAAACGCTGGTCTGCTTGACTCGGTCTCTTCTAGTTTCAATAATCACACTGATGAAGGCACTGGAGCCCAAACGCTGGTCTGCTTGACTCGGTCTTTTCTAGTTTCAATAATCACACTGATGAAGGCACTGGAGCCCAAACGCTGCTCTGCTTGACTCGGTCTCTTCTAGTCTCAATAATAACACTGATGAAGGCACTGGAGCCCAAACGCTGCTCTGCTTGACTCGGTCTCTTCTAGTTTCAATAATAACACTGATGAAGGCACTGGAGCCCAGACGCTGGTCTGCTTGACTCTGTCTCTCGTAGTCTCCCTCCAGGGGGCAGCGTGGCTCCCAGGTGGCCTGTCTCAGGTGTCTGATCTCGTTAACGAGCTCTCTCTCTTAACGAGCTGTGCCGGGCCCCTCGCTTGTTTGTTTTCACAGCTGGCTGGCTGTTGACTCGGCTCGTAACGAGCCCCCGGGGGTTAGTCTGCAGCTGGGAGGGACTGCATGTCAGCCCTCTCCTAAAACCAGTGAGACCAGCAAGCCTGCGCTGGGCTCAACCCCCCCCACGCTGATTATCTGCCTTCACCAGTTTAGCCGGGTTTATTACCAAGCTTGACTGGATCTCTCCTTTCTGTTTGAATTGCGATGATTTGCAAGTGGTTCTCGTTCTCAGTTGAGAGTGAGCTGGACTCACAAGCCCGTCAAGGAAGGGACAGAAGGAGAGAGAGAGCAGGAGGGAGAGGAAGAGAGAGGAGGGAGAGGGAGAGGGGGAGGGGGAGGGAGAGAGAGCAGGAGGGAGAGGAAGAGGGGGAGGGGAGAGAGAGAGCAGGAGGGAGAGGAAGAGAGGAGGGAGAGGGAGAGGAGAGGGAGATGAGAGGAAGAGAGGAGGGAGAGGAGAGGAGGGAGGGAGAGAGAGCAGGAGAGAGAGGAAGAGGGGAGGGGAGAGAGAGCAGGAGGGAGAAGAAGAGAGAGGAGGAGAGGGAGAGGGGAGGGGAGGGAGAGAGGGAGAGAGCAGGAGGGAGAGGAAGACAGAGGAGGGAGAGGGAGAGGGGGAGGGAGAGAGCAGGAGGGAGAGCAAGAGGGGGAGGGAGAGGGGGGAGAGGGATAGAGGGTTTTCAGTTTGAATAATGTTGTGCGAGAGAAGTGTCAATGCAGCAGATGGACAGAAATACTGAACATCTCTGTCTCTCTCTCTCCTCCTCTCAGTGGACGGTTCTATCCATCGCTCTGCGGGTCCTCTCTTGAGACAGCAGTGTGCCTCTCTGGGGGGGTGCGAGACGGGAGACGCCAAACTGACCAGCGGGTACCAACTGCCAGCCCAGCGTGAATGCAGATTACATTATTATTATTATTATTATTATTATTATTATTATTATTATTAACTGTGATGGACAGCGTGGTGTTTTATTAACTGTGATGGACAGCGTGGTGTTTTATTAACTGTGATGGACAGCGTGGTGTTTTATTAACTGTGATGGACAGCGTGGTGTTTTATTAACCCTGTGATGGACAGCGTGGTGTTTTATTAACTGTGATGGACAGCGTGGTGTTTTATTAACCCTGTGATGGACAGCGTGGTGTTTTATTAACTGTGATGGACAGCGTGGTGTTTTATTAACTGTGATGGACAGCGTGGTGTTTTATTAACCCTGTGATGGACAGCGTGGTGTTTTATTAACCCTGTGATGGACAGCGTGGTGTTTTATTAACTGTGATGGACAGCGTGGTGTTTTATTAACCCTGTGATGGACAGCGTGGTGTTTTATTAACCCTGTGATGGACAGCGTGGTGTTTTATTAACCCTGTGATGGACAGCGTGGTGTTTTATTAACCCTGTGATGGACAGCGTGGTGTTTTATTAACCCTGTGATGGACAGCGTGGTGTTTTATTAACCCTGTGATGGACAGCGTGGTGTTTTATTAACTGTGATGGACAGCGTGGTGTTTTATTAACCCTGTGATGGACAGCGTGGTGTTTTATTAACCCTGTGATGGACAGCGTGGTGTTTTATTAACCCTGTGATGGACAGCGTGGTGTTTTATTAACCCTGTGATGGACAGCGTGGTGTTTTATTAACCCTGTGATGGACAGCGTGGTGTTTTATTAACCCTGTGATGGACAGCGTGGTGTTTTATTAACCCTGTGATGGACAGCGTGGTGTTTTATTAACCCTGTGATGGACAGCGTGGTGTTTTATTAACCCTGTGATGGACAGCGTGGTGTTTTATTAACTGTGATGGACAGCGTGGTGTTTTATTAACCCTGTGATGGACAGCGTGGTGTTTTATTAACCCTGTGATGGACAGCGTGGTGTTTTATTAACCCTGTGATGGACAGCGTGGTGTTTTATTAACCCTGTGATGGACAGCGTGGTGTTTTATTAACCCTGTGATGGACAGCGTGGTGTTTTATTAACCCTGTGATGGACAGCGTGGTGTTTTAGTCTGAACCCTGTGATGGACAGCGTGGTGTTTTATTAACCCTGTGATGGACAGCGTGGTGCTTTATTAACTGTGATGGACAGCGTGGTGTTTTATTAACCTGTGATGGACAGCGTGGTGTTTTATTGAAACTGTGATGGACAGCGTGGTGTTTTATTAGACCCTGTGATGGACAGCTGTGGTGCTCTTCAGTACCTGTCATAGGACAGTCGTGATGATATGAAACTGATGATAGAGACACTGATGTCAATGAACAGAGTGCCAGACTGCTTGGTGTTTTCAGTAGCCATGTCATGAACAGTGAGGATTATTAGGAGGAGAGCTGAGGAGAGGGAGAGCGAGGAGCGAGGAGGAGGAGGAGGTCAAGCAGACCAGCGTTTGGGCTCCAGTGCCTTCATCAGTGTGATTATTGAGACTAGAAGAGACCGAGTCAAGCAGACCAGCGTTTGGTCAGCGCAGGGAGTGTGTGTGTCACTGTGTGTGTGTGTGTGTGTGTGTGTGTGTGTGTGTGTGTGTGTGTGTGTGTGTGCATGACAGCGTGTCGATCCTGTTAACCCCTTGCTGTCTGGCTGCTGTGTTGCAGACGTGATTCACACGGTGGGGCCGATCGTCCAGGGTGCGTGTGGAGAGAGAGAGAGAGCCGCGCTGAGGAGCTGCTATCAGAGGAGCCTGGAGCTGGGAGAAAGGGAGGGGCTGAGGAGCCTGGTGAGGGAGGGGCTGAGGAGAGAGGGAGGGGCTGAGGAGAGAGGGAGGGGCTGAGGAGCCTGGTGAGGGAGGGGCTGAGGAGAGAGGGAGGGGCTGAGGAGAGAGGGAGGGGCTGAGGAGCCTGGTGAGGGAGGGGCTGAGGAGAGAGGGAGGGGCTGAGGAGAGAGGGAGGGGCTGAGGAGCCTGGTGAGGGAGGGGCTGAGGAGAGAGGGAGGGGCTGAGGAGAGAGGGAGGGGCTGAGGAGCCTGGTGAGGGAGGGGCTGAGGAGAGAGGGAGGGGCTGAGGAGAGAGGGAGGGGCTGAGGAGAGAGGGAGGGGCTGAGGAGCCTGGTGAGGGAGGGGCTGAGGAGAGAGGGAGGGGCTGAGGAGAGAGGGAGGGGCTGAGGAGCCTGGTGAGGGAGGGGCTGAGGAGAGAGGGAGGGGCTGAGGAGAGAGGGAGGGGCTGAGGAGCCTGGCGATGGAGGAGAAAAAGAGGGGAGAGTAAGAGAGGAAAGAAAGAGGGGGAAAGGGAGAGTATAGAATAGAAATGGACAGCGCAGCGCAGCGCAGTGCAATATTCCCAGTGCTCTGACTGGTTTCTCTGTTTCTCTGCAGGCCTTCCCCTGCATCTCCACTGGAGTGTATGGTGAGTGACTCATCATCACAAGCAACTTCACACCCTGAAGACTGCGCCCCAGCTCCTTCAGCGTGCTTATCCCCTCTCTCTCCTCTCCCCTCATCACAAGCAACTTCACACCCTGAAGACTGCGCCCCAGCTCCTTCAGCGTGCTTATCCCCTCTCTCTCCTCTCCCCTCATCACAAGCAACTTCACACCCTGAAGACTGCGCCCCAGCTCCTTCAGCGTGCTTATCCCCTCTCTCTCCTCTCTCCTCAGGTTACCCCCCTGCGGAGGCAGCAGAAGTGGCACTGAGGACTGTGAGAGAATACCTGCAGCAGAAACCAGAGCAGGTGAGCCTGTGTGAGATTACCTGTGTGTGTGTGAGATTACCTGTGTGTGAGAAACCAGGAATCGATTAAACTGCTGTGCAACGGGAGTCTCATTAACATCCCTGGTGTGAGTGTGTGTGTCTGTCTGTATCTCAGTGTCAGTGTGTCTGTATCTCTGTGTGTCAGTGTGTGTGTCTCATTGTCAGTGTGTGTGTATCTCTGTGTGTCAGTGTGTGTGTCTCAGTGTCAGTGTGTGTGTATCTCTGTGTGTCAGTGTGTGTGTATCTCTGTGTGTCAGTGTGTGTGTATCTCTGTGTGTCAGTGTGTGTCTCTGTGTGTCAGTGTGTGTGTATCTCTGTGTGTCAGTGTGTGTGTATCTCTGTGTGTCAGTGTGTGTGTCTCAGTGTCAGTGTGTGTGTATCTGTGTGTCAGTGTGTGTGTATCTCTGTGTGTCAGTGTGTGTGTATCTCTGTGTGTCAGTGTGTGTGTATCTCTGTGTGTCAGTGTGTGTGTCTCTGTGTGTCAGTGTGTGTGTATCTCTGTGTGTCAGTGTGTGTGTCTCAGTGTCAGTGTGTGTATATCTCTGTGTGTCAGTGTGTGTGTATCTCTGTGTGTCAGTGTGTGTGTATCTCTGTGTGTCAGTGTGTGTGTATCTCTGTGTGTCAGTGTGTGAGTCTCAGTGTCAGTGTGTGTGTATCTCTGTGTGTCAGTGTGTGTGTGTCTTGTGTGTCAGTGTGTGTGTATCTCTGTGTGTCAGTGTGTGTATCTCTGTGTGTCAGTGTGTGTGTATTTCTGTGTCAGTGTGTGTGTATCTCTGTGTCAGTGTGTGTGTATCTCTGTGTGTCAGTGTGTGTGTATCTCTGTGTGTCAGTGTGTGTGTCTCTGTGTGTGTATCTGTGTGTGTGTATCTCTGTGTGTGTGTGTGTCTCTGTGTGTGTATCTGTGTGTGTGTATCTCTGTGTGTCAGTGTGTGTGTGTATCTCTGTGTGTCGTGTGTGTGTGTGTGTATCTCTGTGTGTGTGTATCTCTGTGTGTCAGTGTGTGTATCTCAGTGTGTGTGTGTGTGTATCTCTGTGTGTCAGTGTGTGTGTATCTCTGTGTGTCAGTGTGTGTATCTATGTGTGTCAGTGTGTGTGTATCTCTGTGTGTCAGTGTGTGTGTATCTCTGTGTGTCAGTGTGTGTGTATCTCTGTGTGTCAGTGTGTGTATCTCTGTGTGTCAGTGTGTGTGTATCTCTGTGTGTCAGTGTGTGT
Organism: Acipenser oxyrinchus oxyrinchus; assembly: GCA_030684275.1. Taxonomy (NCBI): domain Eukaryota; kingdom Metazoa; phylum Chordata; class Actinopteri; order Acipenseriformes; family Acipenseridae; genus Acipenser; species Acipenser oxyrinchus. The sequence continues at coordinate 11,910 of CM060301.1, forward strand.
GTATCTCTGTGTGTCAGTGTGTGTGTGTGTGTGTCTGTGTGTGTGTGTCTCTGTGTGTCAGTGTGTGTGTGTCTGTGTGTCAGTGTGTGTGTATCTCTGTGTGTGTATCTCTGTGTGTGTGTGTGTGTCTGTGTGTGTGTATCTCTGTGTGTCAGTGTGTGTGTATCTCTGTGTGTCAGTGTGTGTGTGTGTGTGTCTCTGTGTGTGTGTATCTCAGTGTGTGTGTGTGTGTGTGTCTGTGTGTGTCAGTGTGTGTGTGTGTGTATCTCTGTGTGTGTGTGTCTGTGTGTGTGTCAGTGTGTGTGTATCTCTGTGTGTCAGTGTGTGTGTATCTCTGTGTGTCAGTGTGTGTGTGTGTCTGTGTGTGTGTGTGTCTCAGTGTGTGTGTGTATCTCTGTGTGTGTGTGTGTGTGTCTGTGTGTCAGTGTGTGTGTATCTGTGTGTCAGTGTGTGTGTATCTCTGTGTGTGTGTGTGTGTGTGTGTGTGTATCTCAGTGTGTGTGTGTCTCTGTGTGTGTGTGTGTGTCTGTGTGTGTCAGTGTGTGTGTATCTCTGTGTGTCAGTGTGTGTATCTCTGTGTGTCAGTGTGTGTGTATCTCTGTGTGTCAGTGTGTGTGTATCTCTGTGTGTCAGTGTGTGTGTCTCAGTGTCAGTGTGTGTGTATCTCAGTGTGTCAGTGTGTGTGTATCTCTGTGTGTCAGTGTGTGTGTATCTCAGTGTGTCAGTGTGTGTGTGTCTGTGTGTCAGTGTGTGTGTATCTCAGTGTGTCAGTGTGTGTGTATCTCTGTGTGTCAGTGTGTGTATCTCTGTGTGTCAGTGTGTGTGTATCTCTGTGTGTCAGTGTGTGTATCTCTGTGTGTCAGTGTGTGTGTCTCTGTGTGTCAGTGTGTGTGTATCTCTGTGTGTCAGTGTGTGTATCTCTGTGTGTCAGTGTGTGTGTATCTCTGTGTGTCAGTGTGTGTATCTCTGTGTGTCAGTGTGTGTGTATCTCTGTGTGTCAGTGTGTGTGTATCTCTGTGTGTCAGTGTGTGTATCTCTGTGTGTCAGTGTGTGTGTATCTCTGTGTGTCAGTGTGTGTGTATCTCAGTGTGTCAGTGTGTGTATCTCTGTGTGTCAGTGTGTGTGTATCTCTGTGTGTCAGTGTGTGTGTATCTCTGTGTGTCAGTGTGTGTGTATCTCTGTGTGTCAGTGTGTGTGTATCTCTGTGTGTCAGTGTGTGTGTATCTCTGTGTGTCAGTGTGTGTGTATCTCAGTGTGTCAGTGTGTGTGTATCTCAGTGTGTCAGTGTGTGTGTATCTCTGTGTGTCAGTGTGTGTGTATCTCTGTGTGTCAGTGTGTGTGTGTCTGTGTGTCAGTGTGTGTGTCTCTGTGTGTCAGTGTGTGTGTGTGTCGTGTGTGTCAGTGTGTGTGTGTGTATCTCTGTGTGTCAGTGTGTGTGTATCTCAGTGTGTCAGTGTGTGTGTATCTCAGTGTGTCAGTGTGTGTGTATCTCTGTGTGTCAGTGTGTGTGTATCTCTGTGTGTCAGTGTGTGTGTATCTCTGTGTGTCAGTGTGTGTGTATCTCTGTGTGTCAGTGTGTGTGTCTCAGTGTCAGTGTGTGTGTATCTCTGTGTGTCAGTGTGTGTGTATCTCTGTGTGTCAGTGTGTGTGTATCTCTGTGTGTCAGTGTGTGTGTATCTCTGTGTGTCAGTGTGTGTGTATCTCTGTGTGTCAGTGTGTGTGTATCTCTGTGTGTCAGTGTGTGTATCTCTGTGTGTCAGTGTGTGTGTATCTCAGTGTGTCAGTGTGTGTGTATCTCTGTGTGTCAGTGTGTGTGTATCTCTGTGTGTCAGTGTGTGTGTATCTCTGTGTGTCAGTGTGTGTGTATCTCTGTGTGTCAGTGTGTGTGTATCTCTGTGTGTCAGTGTGTGTGTATCTCTGTGTGTCAGTGTGTGTGTATCTCTGTGTGTCAGTGTGTGTGTATCTCTGTGTGTCAGTGTGTGTATCTCTGTGTGTCAGTGTGTGTGTATCTCAGTGTGTCAGTGTGTGTGTATCTCTGTGTGTCAGTGTGTGTGTATCTCTGTGTGTCAGTGTGTGTGTATCTCTGTGTGTCAGTGTGTGTGTCTCAGTGTCAGTGTGTGTGTATCTCAGTGTGTCAGTGTGTGTGTATCTCAGTGTGTCAGTGTGTGTATCTCTGTGTGTCAGTGTGTGTGTATCTCTGTGTGTCAGTGTGTGTGTGTCTCTGTGTGTCAGTGTGTGTGTGTGTGTGTCAGTGTGTGTGTGTCTCAGTGTGTCAGTGTGTGTGTGTCTCTGTGTGTCAGTGTGTGTGTGTCTCTGTGTGTCAGTGTGTGTGTGTCTCTGTGTGTCAGTGTGTGTGTGTCTCAGTGTGTCAGTGTGTGTGTCTCTGTGTGTCAGTGTGTGTGTGTCTCAGTGTGTCAGTGTGTGTGTCTCTGTGTGTCAGTGTGTGTGTGTCTGTGTGTCAGTGTGTGTGTATCTCATGTGTGTCAGTGTGTGTGTCTCTGTGTGTCAGTGTGTGTGCTGTGTGTGTCAGTGTGTGTGTGTCTCTGTGTGTCAGTGTGTGTGTCTCTGTGTGTCAGTGTGTGTGTCTCTGTGTGTCAGTGTGTGTGTATCTCTGTGTGTCAGTGTGTGTGTATCTCTGTGTGTCAGTGTGTGTGTATCTCTGTGTGTCAGTGTGTGTGTCTCAGTGTCAGTGTGTGTGTATCTCTGTGTGTCAGTGTGTGTGTATCTCAGTGTGTCAGTGTGTGAGTCTCAGTGTCAGTGTGTGTGTATCTGTGTGTCAGTGTGTGTGTCTCTGTGTGTCAGTGTGTGTGTCAGTGTGTGTGAGTGTGTGTGTCTGTGTGTGTCAGTGTGTGTGTCTGTGTGTGACAGTGTGTGTATGTGTGTGTGTGTCAGTGTGTGTGTCTCTCAGTGTGTCAGTGTGTGTGTGTCTCTGTGTGTCAGTGTGTGTGTCTCAGTGTGTCAGTGTGTGTGTGTCTGTGTGTGTCAGTGTGTGTGTGTCTCAGTGTGTCAGTGTGTGTGTGTCTCAGTGTGTCAGTGTGTGTGTGTCGTGTGTCAGTGTGTGTGTCTCTGTGTGTCAGTGTGTGTGTGTCTG
>CM060301.1:20000-55000 GCA_030684275.1 Acipenser oxyrinchus oxyrinchus
TGCAGCCCTGAAAACACGAATGAACTCCCCTGACCCTGACAGCCCAGCGTGTGTCTGCGCGTCTTCACTGTCCAGTCAACGCTTCCACTGGAAATCTCTCAGCGTCTTCACTGTCAATCCACCTGCTAACGTTTCCACTAGAAGTCTCTCTCAGCGTCTTCACTGTCAATTCAGTGTTCACTTGTGTGATGTATTCCAAGCTCTCTGTGTTTCTCGTGTTTTTTGAGCTCATTAAAGAAGGAGGGAAACGCTTTGAGAAGCCTGCCCCGTTCTCCTCACTTCACTGTGAGTGCAACGCATTCTGTAAAACCTTTAACATCCTCCCATTACAATACCAGAATACCCACACACTGCAACACACACACACTGCAACACACACACTGCAATACACTGCAACACACACACTGCAACACACACACACACACTGCAATACACACACACTGCAACACACACACTGCAGCACACACACACACTGCAACACACACACTGCAACACACACACTACAACACACACACTGCAACACACACACACACTGCAACACACACACTGCAACACACACACACACTGCAACACACACACAGCAACACACACACACACACACACACTGCAACACACACACTACAACCCACACACACACACACACTGCAACACACACACACACTGCAACACACACACACACACTGCAATACACACACACACACTGCAACACACACTGCAACACACACACACACACTGCAACACACACACACACTGCAACACACACACACACTGACACACACACACACACACACACACACACAGCAATACCCACACACACACTGCAACACACACACACACTGCAACACACACACACACTGCAATACACACACAGCAATACACACACACACTGCAATACACACACTGCAACACACACACACTGCAATACACACACACACACACACACTGCAGAGACACACACTGCAACACACAGACAGATGAGAGACAGAGAGATGCAGAACAGACAGATGTGAGAGAGAGAGAGGAGAGAGAGAGAGAGAGAGAGAGAGAGAGAGAGAGAGAGAGAGAGAGAGAGAGAGCACAGAGAGAGAGAGAGAGAGAGGAGAGAGAGGAGAGAGAGAGAGAGAGAGAAAGAGGGAGGGGAGAGAGGGGGGGAGAGGAGAGGAGAGAGAGAGAGAGAGAGGGAGAGAGAGGGAGAACCAGACACACAGAACACTGTTGAGTAGAGAGACAGACTGAAACGCTAATTAAACTGTGAGATTAGCTAACGAGAGAGAACTGACACGAGCACATTGAGAGAGAGAGAGACCACACAAACACATGAGAGATGAGAGAGACCACACAAACACATTGAGAGAGGAGAGAGAACCGACACAAACACATTGAGAGAGGGGAGAGAGAACCGACACAAACACATTGAGAGAGGAGAGAGAACCGACACAAACACATTGAGAGAGGAGAGAGAACCGACACAAACACATTGAGAGAGGAGAGAGAACCGACACAAACACATTGAGAGAGGGGAGAGAGAACCGACACAAACACATTGAGAGAGGGGAGAGAGAACCGACACAAACACATTGAGAGAGGAGAGAGAGGGGAGAGAGAACCGACACAAACACATTGAGAGAGGGGAGAGAGAACCGACACAAACACATTGAGAGAGGGGAGAGAGAACCGACACAAACACATTGAGAGAGGGGAGAGAGAACCGACACAAACACATTGAGAGAGGAGAGAGAGGAGAGAGAACCGACACAAACACATTGAGAGAGGAGAGAGAGAACCGACACAAACACATTGAGAGAGGGGAGAGAGAACCGACACAAACACATTGAGAGAGGAGAGAGAACCGACACAAACACATTGAGAGAGGAGAGAGAGAACCGACACAAACACATTGAGAGAGGGGAGAGAGAACCGACACAAACACATTGAGAGAGGGGAGAGAGAACCGACACAAACACATTGAGAGAGGAGAGAGAACCGACACAAACACATTGAGAGAGGAGAGAGAACCGACACAAACACATTGAGAGAGGGGAGAGAGAACCGACACAAACACATTGAGAGAGGAGAGAGAACCGACACAAACACATTGAGAGAGGAGAGAGAAAACCGACACAAACACATTGAGAGAGGAGAGAGAGAACCGACACAAACACATTGAGAGAGGAGAGAGAACCGACACAAACACATTGAGAGAGAGAGAGAGAACCACACAAACACATTGAGAGAGAGAGAGAGAGAACCGACACAAACACATTGAGAGAGAGAGAGAGAACCGACACAAACACATTGAGAGAGGAGAGAGAACCACACAAACACATTGAGAGAGAGAGAGAGAGAACCGACACAAACACATTGAGAGAGGAGAGAGAACCACACAAACACATTGAGAGAGAGAGAGAGAGGAGAGAGAACCACACAAACACATTGAGAGAGGAGAGAGAGAGAGAGAGAACCGACACAAACACATTGAGAGAGAGAGAGAGAGAGAACCGACACAAACACATTGAGAGAGAGAGAGAGAGAACCACACAAACACATTGAGAGAGAGGAGAGAGAACCGACACAAACACATTGAGAGAGAGAGAGAGAACCACACAAACACATTGAGAGAGAGAGAGAGAACAGAACAGAGCACAGGAGAGAGAGAGAGAGAGAGAGAGGAGAGAGAACACAGGAGAGAGAGAGAGAGAGAGAACCACACAAACACATTGAGAGAGAGAGAGAGACACACAAGACAGCATTGAGAGAGAGAGAGAACCATCACAAAGCACAGAGAGAGGTCTGGTAAAGCATAGAGAGCATTGTAGCACAGAGAGAGAGGAGAGCAGAGGGGAGCATTGTAAAGCACAGAGAGGTCTGGAAAGCATAGAGGGAGCATTGTAAAGCACAGAGAGGTCAAAGCATAGGTAGAGCATAGAGACAGCATGGTAAAGCATAGGGAAGCATTGTAAAGCACAGAGAGGTGTGGTAAAGCATAGGGAAGCATTGTAAAGCACAGAGAGGTGTGGTAAAGCATAGGGAAGCATTGTAAAGCACAGAGAGGTCTGGTAAAGCATAGGGAAGCATTGTAAAGCACAGAGAGGTCTGGTAAAGCATAGGCAAGCATTGTAAAGCACAGAGAGGTCTGGTAAAGCATAGGGGAGCATTGTAAAGCACAGAGAGGTCTGGTAAACTAATCCTTATAAAAGTTTCCCATTGTAAAAGCACAGCAAACGCACGGTAAAGTATATTGAAAAACAGAGTAAACTCTGGTTGAGGTTCAGGGAGGTGAGTCTCTCTCTCTCTCTCTCTCTCTCTCTCTCTGGTTTGATTTATCGGTTTGACAGGAAACATCAGCTAAAACAACCCCCCCCCCCAGATCAATAGTCCTAAAGAGCCTGAGAGCCTCGTAAATTGCACTTGAGTCCTGTAGTATCGTCAGGAGCGATCAATCACTCACTGCCTGCCTCCCTGCCTGCGTGTGTGTGCGTGTGTCTCAGCACAGAGAGGAGAGAGATCCAGCCCCTTCTCAAAGTGTAGTAAAGCACAGAGAGGAGAGAGAGATCCAGCCCCTTCTCAAAGTGTAGTAAAGCACAGAGAGGAGAGAGATCCAGCCCCTTCTCAAAGTGTAGTAAAGCACAGAGAGGAGAGAGATCCAGCCCCTTCTCAAAGTGTAGTAAAGCACAGAGAGGAGAGAGATCCAGCCCTTCTCAAAGTGTAGTAAAGCACAGAGAGGAGAGAGATCCAGCCCCTTCTCAAAGTGTAGTAAAGCACAGAGAGGAGAGAGATCCAGCCCTTCTCAAAGTGTAGTAAAGCACAGAGAGGAGAGAGATCCAGCCCCTTCTCAAAGTGTAGTAAAGCACAGAGAGGAGAGAGATCCAGCCCTTCTCAAAGTGTAGTAAAGCACAGAGAGGAGAGAGATCCAGCCCTTCTCAAAGTGTAGTAAAGCACAGAGAGAGAGAGATCCAGCCCTTCTCAAAGTGTAGTAAAGCACAGAGAGAGAGAGAGATCCAGCCCTTCTCAAAGTGTAGTAAAGCACAGAGAGGAGAGAGATCCAGCCCTTCTCAAAGTGTAGTAAAGCACAGAGAGGAGAGAGATCCAGCCCTTCTCAAAGTGTAGTAAAGCACAGAGAGGAGAGAGATCCAGCCCTTCTCAAAGTGTAGTAAAGCACAGAGAGGAGAGAGATCCAGCCCCTTCTCAAAGTGTAGTAAAGCACAGAGAGGAGAGAGATCCAGCCCTTCTCAAAGTGTAGTAAAGCACAGAGAGGAGAGAGATCCAGCCCTTCTCAAAGTGTAGTAAAGCACAGAGAGGAGAGAGAGATCCAGCCCCTTCTCAAAGTGTAGTAAAGCACAGAGAGAGAGAGAGATCCAGCCCTTCTCAAAGTGTAGTAAAGCAGGCAGAGAGAGAGAGAGATCCAGCCCTTCTCAAAGTGTAGTAAAGCACAGAGAGAGAGAGATCCAGCCCTTCTCAGACAGTGTAGTACAAGCAGGCAGAGAGAGAGAGAGATCCAGCGCCTTCTCAGACAGTGTAGTAAAGCACAGAGAGAGAGAGAGATCCAGCACAGTCTGCAGACAGTGTAGTAAAGCACAGAGAGACAGAGAGATCCAGCCCTTCTCAGACAGTGTAGTAAAGCACAGAGAGACAGAGAGATCCAGCAGCCAGACTCAGACAGTGTAGTAAAGCACAGAGAGGCAGAGCAGATCCAGCCAGTCAGACAGTGTAGATAGACAGCACAGAGAGACAGAGAGATCCAGCGCCGTCTCAAAGACAGACAGACAGACAGGCAGCTCAGACAGACAGGCAGGCAGTCAGACAGACAGACAGACAGACAGACAGACAGGCAGGCAGGCAGGCAGGCAGACAGACAGACAGACAGGCAGGCGGTCAGACAGACAGAGAGACAGAGAGACAGGCAGACAGACAGACAGACAGACAGGCAGGCAGGCAGGCAGGCAGACAGACAGACAGACAGACAGACAGACAGACAGGCAGACAGACAGACAGGCAGTCAGACAGACAGACAGACAGACAGGCAGGCAGGCAGGCAGGCAGACAGACAGACAGGCAGGCAGGCAGGCAGACAGACAGACAGACAGACAGACAGACAGACAGACAGACAGACAGGCAGGCAGGCAGGCAGGCAGACAGACAGACAGACAGACAGACAGACAGGCAGGCAGGCGGTCAGACAGACAGACAGACAGGCAGTCAGACAGACAGGCAGGCAGACAGACAGACAGACAGGCAGGCAGTCAGACAGGCAGGTAGACAGACAGACAGGCAGGCAGGCAGTCAGAGAGACAGACAGACAGACAGACAGACAGGCAGGCAGACAGACAGACAGGCAGGCGGTCTCGCACTCTCCCCTCTCCTCGTTAATTCTGCGATGGTTTTCTCAGCTGGCAGGTTGTAAATCTCACATGTTTTACTTCCTCTTGGGAGCGCAGCTTTCTTTAATGATGTATTTTGCGCGCTGTGATCTGCGCTAATGCATTAAGCATATAATTAATGAATTGAACTGCCCTGCACTAAAAGACTCCTCCATTCACTCACTTACTGTCAACCCACTGACTGAGACACACAGAGACACACAGAGACACACAAAGACACACGGAGACACCCTGACTGAGACACACTGACTGAGACACACAGAGACACACAGAGACACCCTGAGACACACACACTGAGACACCCTGAGACACACTGACTGAGACACCCTGACTGAGACACACAGAGACACACAGAGACACCCTGACTGAGACACTGACTGAGACACACAGAGACACCCTGACTGAGACACTGACTGAGACACACAGAGACACACAGAGACACCCTGACTGAGACACACAGAGACACCCAGAGACACACACACTGAGACACCCTGAGACACACGGAGACACACACACTGAGACACTCTGAGACACACGGAGACACACACACTGAGACACACACACTGAGACACACTGAGACACACTGAGACACTCTGAGGCACATACACGGACTGACAGACAGCCAGCACACCGACACACAATAAGGCACACATCACTCTATTGACAGTGCTATGGCAGGTGAATCAGTCCCATCCTGTGCTATTTGGTATCTATCCATTCAATAAATCCACAGTGTACGATTCACCCAGACACGCGTGACAGACTCTGCGTGTGTTTTTTAACTTAAACACGATCCGGTAGCTGCGAGCGGGATTTCGAGAGAACCACAATTTAATAAATCAAATAAACTGAAACGGGGGCACGTTTGATAGATACTTTATTATTATTATTATTATTATTATTATTATTATTATTATTAATCATGGGACTTGTTAATCGTTTTTCAAACATTTCCCGAGGCAAGAGTTGAAATATTAGTGACACAGCGACGCGCTTTTCAATTCTGCGACGTGTTCTCTCTGCAATAACAGCTCGAATAAGAAATCTCTTTTAAACTCTGAAGTGAGTGTCTGCGTTCAGTAAACGCGCTCACCCGGGTCGGCACTCGCTCCGGTTCCGGACGTGCAGCGCAGAGATGAAAACAAACGATCAGAGATCCCAGCGCTGCGGGGCGCAGAAACACGGGCTCTGCTGCCCTCTGGCGGTCTGAGGCCGAATAACACCCTCTAATTAATAATAATTATAATAATGATAATAAAAGTAATAATGACTCCCATTGCAGAGCACTTTGAGCCCGTCCATGTTTTGCATTAATTCTGTCAGCTTAATAATAATAATAATAATAATAATAATAATAATAATAATAATAATAATAAAACTGGCAGCATTGGCCAGAAATAACATTTTTAATTTTTTTTTTAACTTGTTAGGACCCTGAGAATGTGGTACATTAAATATTGTCAATATTGCCGATAATATTGTATTATACAGATATGTTCATATAGACAGAGATAAACAGAAACACATCATTTTGATATTGAATATGTATTGAGGGCATGGATTTAGTTTTCCTTTCTTTCCCAGTAATACATTCGTGATGTTTTTTTAGGTTTAGAGTTGATAAAAAGGATCAAATAAAACCAATTATTATTGAAAATAACTTGATAAAGTATCATTGAATACGCAGTAATAATCATAATTAGTTATGCGATTATTCTCCGGTTAAAATGCAAAAAAAAAAAAAATGCAGAGGAGGGACTAATATAATAAAACAAATACCAATTTTAAAAGATTTAAAAAAATATATAACTACATTAGAATTTCAAGACTCTTAATCGGTCTCTCCTGCTTTTCTAACGCACCTCCTCGCTGCGCTGTTAACCGTAGTCTGTATATATTTTTAGGATCTGCTGCCTCCTTGTGGTCAAAAGTCAAACTGCATCCCATGAGGATCATAATAGCGACCTGTCAACCTTAACCCTTTCATGCGTGACGTTTTGAAACTAGCGTCCGCCTCCCTTATTTTAAACTCTTACTTTAGCAACACCAAAACAAACTCTGTGAACCTCAGCAGCAAACATTCCCTGCTCAACGGCTTCAGTTTTTTTTTTTTTTTAAATTCTGTTTAAATGCTGATATTATTCAACAGCCCCCTGGTGGTCAACTGGAGCATCACAGCGTGTCTCTGTCATAATTGTCCTGAATTGAATTTCACCCCCTTGAGTTTTCTCAATGCTCCGCTAATGTTGCGTGAATTATGAATCACCACCCTGTATACAAAACTGTGCACATGAGCCTCCTTAGGATTCGAGACACACACACACTAACAAAAAGACACACCCACCTTGATACACCGATACCCGAACACACACACACTAACACACACACTAACACACACACTAACACACACACACTAACACTAACACACACACACTAACACACCGATACCCTAACACTAACACACCAATACCCTAACACACACACTAACACACTGATACCCTAACACACACACTAACACACTGATACCCTAACACACACACTAACAGTCCAATACCCTAACACACACACTCTCGGATACACGCACACACACACACACACACACACACTCTTGGATACACTGACACACACACACACACACACACACACACACTCTTGGATACACACACACACACACACACACACACACACACACACACTCTTGGATACACACACACACACACACACACACACACACACACTCTTGGATACACTGACACACACACACACACTCTTGGATACACTGACACACACACACACACACTCTTGGATACACTGACACACACACACACACAAGAGTTCAGGTTAAACAGTTTATTTGTTTTTTTTTTTTAAATCATCACTCTTGTTACAGTGAACCACGTCCTTAACTGGGCTGGTGACGTGCAGAAGGGAGTCGAGAGACATCGACACACAAAGAGAAGAGGTTTGAAGAAACGAATCTCATCAATAAACTGACAGGAAGGTTACGTAATCATTTCTAAAACACAGCGACCATCGAAGAAGCTCTGACAGAGGAGGCGGGGCTGCACGGATTCAGAATTCATTGGGAAAAAAAAAAATATCATTTCAGGAATTCTATCCTGGCTTTTTATTAAAGAACACTCTAAAACCCTTTTCATTTTAATCCATAAAAACAGACAAAAAAACCCTCTTTTGTTAAGAAGCCATGAGATGGAAAAACGTCATGTATTTTTAACCAAATTGACTGAAAAAGATTTCAATTCCTGATAAAAAAAATAAAGACCTTATGATATTATTATTATGCTATATTAATAATAATAACACTATTTCCTATGCAGTCGGACCCCAGCCTGCTCAATACATTGGAACAGCAGTAAATGGAGCTTTTATTTTTTTTACAAAACAAAACTTTGATTCACCATCAATTATTTATTTACTTTATTTAAAAGGAGAACAATTTAAAAGCCAGCCCTCAGCCGCAGAGAGGAAGCGAAAGCCATCAAGTCTTTAAAAGAGAATGAAAAAACAAACAAACATTCTCCAGAGATCAAATGTGCCGAACCCTCCCTCCAAACCCGACAGGGTTCACTGTTCACTCCCAGCTTGTTAATGCAAACTTAAAAGAATTAGAGAAATGCATTGATGTTATTACTGTTATCATCATTAATATTATTAATACGCAGCAGTGTGGTTACATTTCAATCAAAAATACAAAAATAGGGAGCATTATATTAACCAAAAAAAAACAAAAAACAAAAACACTCACTTATTATCAATCTTATCCATTATTATTCTGAGATACTTTTCAGGACTCTGACTCATTGAATTTCTACACAAGGCACTTTAATTCTGTACTGAGAGAGAGAGAGAGAGAGAGAGAGAGAGAGAGAGAGAGAGAGAGAGAGAATATATAGTTGATAAAAGTTAAATTTCTTTTTATGTACAAAACAAAATAAAAAATAAAGGGTGTATTAAATCGGGGTCCACAAGTCCAGTCCTCGAAGTCTGTAAGCCCCCCCCCAGTGTTTGTTCCACCCGTACCCCTAAATTCTGTAAGTTAAGAATTATTTGTCTTTTAATCCGGGTTCATTTATTTAAATTTTTCTCCCCCCCCAGGTAATAACATCAATGTCACTTTTGATGAATTAAAACCCTCCTCGGCCAGACTCCCAGACCTCAATGGCTGGATTTGCGCTCTCCTCTCATGGAGAAATCGTCATTTATATTTACACAATTACTTCTTGGGCACGGCCAGCTCGATCTTGGGGAGTTTGAACCCCGCCCTGGTCCCGCTGTCACTGCTGGACGTAGAGGACACCCGCGACGCCTTCTTGGAACCCAGAGACACCCCGGCCTCTCCCTCCTCGCTGAACGTCACCTCATACGAGCCCTTGGACTTGGACCCGAGGCCGCCGAAGGTCCCGAATTTCGACTTGCCCTTCTTCCCTTTCCCCTTCGCCCCTCCTTCCAGGGAGAAGTCCCCCCCTTCCGCCTCCAGGTGCCCGGAGGGGGAGGAGGGCGAGGCCAGGTTGGCATCGTCGCTGAGAGAGGAGGACCTGTGCCGGTGTTTCTTGAAGAGGTCCAGCGATGCCGACTTGCCTTTAGGAGACATGGAGCCTCCAGCCAGCTCCAGCTCCGGTCCCTCCAGGCTGATATCCGGAGTGCTTCCCTTGGACTTTGATTTCTGGAAGAACTTGGGCATCTTGATTTTGCCCTTTCCTCCGCCGCTGCTCTTCACCTCCATGCCCGGGGAGCTGAGCTGACCTTTGACTTTGGGACTCTTGATCTCCAGCTCTCCTGCTGCTCCCACCTTCCCCAGGTCTAGCCCTGCTCCCCCGACATCCACCCCCACCTCTGGGCCCTCCAGCTCGGGGTCTCCGAACTTTGGCACCTTCAAATTTGTGAAGGTCATCTTCCCGTAGTCCACCTTGCCGAAGTCAAATGCCCCGCCCGAGGATTCCACTTCTACTTTGGGGCCCCTGAGGTCCACGTTCGGCCCTTTAACGCCCACGTCGGGGGAGCCGAAGTTCACCCCGAAGCCGGAGCCGTCGATTTTGGGTCCCTTCAGATTGACGTCCGGTTTGGACCCAGACAGACCCCCGGACGGCGCTTTGATCTTGCCCCCTTCGATGCTGAGGTCCGCCCCGGGAAGCTTCCCCTCAATGCGAGGGCCCTTGGGGCCCTTGATATTGACATCCACGTCGGGACCTTCTAGTTTGGGGCTCCCAAAACCAAATTTCGGCATCTTGAATTTCGATTTCTTCACTTTACCGTCCGGGTACTCCAGCTCAATATCTGGGGTCTTGACGTCAATGGCGGGACCCTTCATGTCGACCTTGGGCCCCTCGAAGTCAGCCTTTAACCCAGGGCCTGAGACATCTCCCTTGGGGAGCTTGACTTTCACGTCTGAGCCTTCCACAGTAGGGAGTTTGATGCCAAACTTCGGAACTTTTAATTTGGGAATTTTCAATTCCAGCCCTTCCACGTCAACATCAGGAGCGTTGACGTCAACCTTCGGCCCTTTGAAGTCTCCTGAAACATCCACACCTCCCTTCACCTTCGGCCCTTTGAAGTCTCCTGAAACATCCACACCTCCCTTCACCTTCGGCCCTTTGAAGTCTCCTGAAACATCCACACCTCCCTTCACCTTCGGCCCTTTGAAGTCTCCTGAAACATCCACACCTCCCTTCACATTCGGCCCTTTCAGATTCACATCAAGATCAGGCATTGAGATTCCAGGGCCCTTGATCTTTCCACTTGGACCCTCGAAGTCAACACCAGGAGCCTCAATGTCAAGCCTCGGTCCTTTGAAGTCACCTTCCACCTTCGGTCCTTTCAGATTGAAATCCATACCTGGCATTTTGATGTTGGGTCCAGAAAGGGTTGGCATCTTGAATCCGGGACCCTTGATTTTGCCTTCAGGGCCCTCAATGTCAATATCAGGGGCATCAATGTCTATCTTCGGTCCTTTGAGGTCACCTTCCACCTTCGGTCCTTTCAGATTGAAGTCCATGCTTGGCATTTTGATGTTGGGTCCAGAAAGGGTTGGCATCTTAAACCCGGGACCTTTCACCTTCCCCTCGGGGTTTTCAACGTCCACATCCAGTCCTTCCACATGGACCTTCGGGCCTTTGACGTTGAGGTCTGCATCACCTTTGACCTGTGGCCCCTTGAGGTTGAGATTGAAGTCGGGGGCAGAGATGTCGGGCCCACTCAAGTTCATAGACGGCATCTTGAACTTGGGGCCCTTAATCTTCCCTTCGGGGCCCTCCAAGCTGACGTCGGGGGCCTCAACGTTCACATCCCCAGAAACATCCAGATTGCCTTGCGGGCCTTTGAGATTGAGGTCTACATCCGGTCCCTTAAGTTTGGGGCCGGACATGTGAAATTTGGGCATTTTCATCTTGGGCTTTTTCAGCTTGGCGTCGGGCCCCTCGATGCCGACATCGGGGAGGTCCACATCAGGGGTCTTCATTTCAGCCTTCAAGCTTGGGGACTGCAGATCAGCGTCGGGGGTCTTCAGTCCTCCTTCGACCTTGGGGCCAGAGAGAGAAGCGTCGCCCTTCATCCTGGGGGATTTTATATCAAACTCAACGTCCGGGAAGTGGAATTTCCAAGGTTTCTTGACCTTTGCCCCTTTCACCTCGAGGTCCGGGGAGCCGATGCTCACGTCGAGGTCAGGCTTCTTCACCTTCCCTTTCCCCTTGGGCTTCTTCAACTTGCCCTTCTTTCCTTTCAGTTCAATGTTGAGGTCGGGGGCGTCGAGGCTGAGGTCGCCTTCGGGGGGAATGACGTCCAGCGACGGAGACTTCACGTTCGCTTTGGCACCTTTCAGCCCCAAACCGAACTTGGGCTTCTTGAATTTTGGCATTTTAATGTTGCCCTCAGGACCCGAGATGTTGAGATCTGGAGCGTTGATGTCTAGGTCAGCGCTGGGAGCTTTTACATCAATTTTGGGTCCTTTGACATTCAGGTCCATTCCTGGGACCTTTATATCGCCTTCAATTTTAGGACCAGAGGCGCTCAGGTCTCCAGAAGGAATATTTGCACCCATGTCTCCCTTCACCTTCGGTCCTTTCAGATTGAAATCCATACTTGGCATTTTGATGTTGGGTCCAGAAATGGTTGGCATCTTGAATCCGGGACCCTTGATCTTGCCTTCAGGGCCCTCAATGTCAATATCAGGAGCTTCAATATCTACCTTTGGCCCTTTGAGGTCACCTTCCACATTCGGTCCTTTCAGGTTGAAATCCATGCTTGGCATTTTGATGTTGGGTCCAGAAATGGTTGGCATTTTGAATCCGGGACCCTTGATCTTGCCTTCAGGGCCCTCAATGTCAATATCAGGTGTGTCCATGTCTATCTTTGGCCCTTTGATATCAATATCTCCTTTGGGTAGATTCACATCTACATCTGGGCCTTCAACTTTAGGACCTTTGATTCCAAACTTGGGCATTTTGAATTTGGGCATTTTGAATCCTCCTTCAATATCAACATCTGGCCCCTCGATATTTACATCCGGAGCATCAATGTCTACCTTTGGCCCTTTGAGGTCACCTTCCACCTTTGGTCCTGTCAGATTGAAGTCCATAGTGGGCATCTTGATATTTGGCCCAGAAATTTTGGGCATCTTGAATCCAGGACCTTTGATCTTGCCTTCAGGACCCTCAATGTCAATATCAGGTGTGTTAATGTCTATCTTTGGCCCTTTGATATCAATGTCTCCTTTGGGTAGATTCACATCTACATCTGGGCCTTCAACTTTAGGACCTTTGATTCCAAACTTGGGCATTTTGAATTTGGGCATTTTGAATCCTCCTTCAATATCAACATCTGGCCCCTCGATATTTACATCCGGAGCATCAATGTCTACCTTTGGCCCTTTGAGGTCACCTTCCACCTTTGGTCCTGTCAGATTGAAGTCCATAGTGGGCATCTTGATATTTGGCCCAGAAATTTTGGGCATCTTGAATCCGGGACCTTTCATCTTGCCCTCAGGGCCCTCAATGTCAATATCAGGCGCATCAATATCTAACTTTGGCCCTTTGAGGTCACCTTCCACCTTCGGTCCTTTCAGGTTGAAATCCATGCTTGGCATTTTGATGTTGGGTCCAGAAATGGTTGGCATTTTGAATCCGGGACCTTTGATCTTGCCCTCAGGGCCCTCAATGTCAATATCAGGAGCATCAATGTCTACCTTTGGCCCTTTGAGGTCACCTTCCACCTTCGGTCCTTTCAGACTGAAATCCATGCTTGGCATTTTGATGTTGGGTCCAGAAATGGTTGGCATCTTGAATCCGGGACCCTTGATTTTGCCTTCAGGACCCTCAATGTCAAAATCAGGAGCATCAATGTCTATCTTTGGCCCTTTGATATCAATGTCTCCTTTGGGTAGATTCACATCTACATCTGGGCCTTCAACTTTAGGACCTTTGATTCCAAACTTGGGCATTTTGAATTTGGGCATTTTGAATCCTCCTTCAATATCAACATCTGGCCCCTCGATATTTACATCCGGAGCATCAATGTCTACCTTTGGCCCTTTGAGGTCACCTTCCACCTTCGGTCCTTTCAGATTGAAGTCCATACTGGGCATCTTGATATTTGGCCCAGAAATTTTGGGCATCTTGAATCCGGGACCTTTCATCTTGCCCTCAGGGCCCTCAATGTCAATATCAGGAGCATCAATGTCTACCTTTGGCCCTTTGAGGTCACCTTCCACCTTCGGTCCTTTCAGACTGAAATCCATGCTTGGCATTTTGATGTTGGGTCCAGAAATGGTTGGCATCTTGAATCCGGGACCCTTGATCTTGCCTTCAGGGCCCTCAATGTCAATATCAGGAGCTTCAATATCTACCTTTGGCCCTTTGAGGTCACCTTCCACCTTCGGACCTTTCAGACTGAAATCCATACTTGGCATTTTGATGTTGGGTCCAGAAATGGTTGGCATCTTGAATCCAGGACCCTTGATCTTGCCTTCAGGGCACTCAATGTCAATATCTGGAGCATCAATGTCTACCTTTGGCCCTTTGAGGTCACCTTCCACCTTCGGACCTTTCAGACTGAAATCCATACTTGGCATTTTGATGTTGGGTCCAGAAATTTTGGGCATCTTGAATCCGGGACCTTTGATCTTGCCCTCAGGGCCCTCAATGTCAATATCAGGAGCATCAATGTCTACCTTTGGCCCTTTGAGGTCACCTTCCACCTTCGGTCCTTTCAGACTGAAATCCATGCTTGGCATTTTGATGTTGGGTCCAGAAATGGTTGGCATCTTGAATCCGGGACCCTTGATTTTGCCTTCAGGACCCTCAATGTCAAAATCAGGAGCATCAATGTCTATCTTTGGCCCTTTGATATCAATGTCTCCTTTGGGTAGATTCACATCTACATCTGGGCCTTCAACTTTAGGACCTTTGATTCCAAACTTGGGCATTTTGAATTTGGGCATTTTGAATCCTCCTTCAATATCAACATCTGGCCCCTCGATATTTACATCCGGAGCATCAATGTCTACCTTTGGCCCTTTGAGGTCACCTTCCACCTTCGGTCCTTTCAGATTGAAGTCCATACTGGGCATTTTGATATTTGGCCCAGAAATTTTGGGCATCTTGAATCCAGGACCCTTGATCTTGCCTTCAGGGCCCTCAATGTCAATATCAGGAGCATCAATATCTACTTTTGGCCCTTTGAGGTCACCTTCCACCTTCGGTCCTTTCAGGTTGAAATCCATACTTGGCATTTTGATGTTGGGTCCAGAAATGGTTGGCATCTTGAATCCAGGACCCTTGATCTTGCCTTCAGGGCACTCAATGTCAATATCTGGAGCATTAATGTCTACCTTTGGCCCTTTGAGGTCACCTTCCACCTTCGGTCCTTTCAGATTGAAGTCCATACTGGGCATTTTGATATTTGGCCCAGAAATTTTGGGCATCTTGAATCCAGGACCCTTGATCTTGCCTTCAGGGCCCTCAATGTCAATATCAGGAGCATCAATATCTACTTTTGGCCCTTTGAGGTCACCTTCCACCTTCGGTCCTTTCAGGTTGAAATCCATACTTGGCATTTTGATGTTGGGTCCAGAAATGGTTGGCATCTTGAATCCGGGACCCTTGATCTTGCCTTCAGGGCCCTCAATGTCAATATCTGGAGCATCAATGTCTACCTTTGGCCCTTTGAAGTCGCCTTCTATCTTTGGCACTGAAACATCCATATCTCCCTTCACCTTCGGCCCCTTCAGATTAAATTCTACATCAGGCATTGACATTTTTGGCATCTTGAATCCGTGACCCTTGATCTTGCCTTCAGGACCCTGAATGTCAATATCAGGTGTGTCAATGTCTATCTTTGGCCCTTTGAGGTCAATGTCTCCTTTGGGTAGTTTCACATCTACATCTGGGCCTTCAACTTTAGGGCCTTTGAACCCAAACTTGGGCATTTTGAATTTGGGCATTTTGAATCCCCCTTCCGGCCCTTTGACATCAACATCTGGTCCGTCAATATTCACATCCGGAGTTTTAATGTCTACTTTTGGCCCTTTGATGTCACCTTCTATCTTTGGACCTTTGATGTTAATGTCCCCTTTGGGTAGATTCACATCTACATCTGGGCCTTCGACTTTAGAGCCTTTGAACCCAAACTTGGGCATTTTGAATTTGGGCATTTTGAATCCTCCTTCTGGCCCTTTGACATCAATATCTGGTGCATTAAGATTCACATCAGGGCCTTTAATGTCTACGTTTGGCCCTTTGATGTCTCCTTCAATCTTTGGCACTGAAACATCCATATCTCCCTTCACATTCGGCCCTTTCAGATTAAAGTCTACATCAGGCATTGAGATTTTTGGCATCTTGAATCCAGGACCCTTGATCTTGCCTTCAGGACCCTCAATGTCAATATCAGGAGCTTCAATATCTAGCTTTGGCCCTTTGAGGTCACCTTCCACCTTGGGTCCTTTCAGATTGAAATCAATGCTTGGCATTTTGATATTTGGCCCAGTAATTTTGGGCATCTTGAATCCAGGACCTTTGATCTTGCCTTCAGGACCCTCAATGTCAATATCAGGAGCATCAATGTCTACCTTTGGCCCTTTGAGGTCACCTTCCACCTTCGGTCCTTTCAGATTGAAATCCACAGTCGGCATTTTGATGTTGGGTCCAGAAATGGTTGGCATTTTGAATCCGGGACCCTTGATCTTGCCTTCAGGGCCCTCAATGTCAATATCAGGAGCATCAATGTCTACCTTTGGCCCTTTGAGGTCACCTTCCACCTTCGATCCTTTCAGATTGAAGTCCATACTTGGCATCTTGATATTTGGCCCAGATATTTTGGGCATCTTGAATCCGGGACCCTTGATCTTGCCTTCAGGACCCTCAATGTCAATATCAGGTGTGTCAATGTCTATCTTTGGCCCTTTGATATCAATGTCTCCTTTGGGTAGATTCACATCTACATCTGGGCCTTCAACGTTAGGACCTTTGAACCCAAACTTGGGCATTTTGATGTTGGGTCCAGAAATGGTTGGCATCTTGAATCCGTGACCCTTGATCTTGCCTTCAGGACCCTCAATGTCGATATCAGGAGCTTCAATGTCTACCTTTGGCCCTTTGAGGTCACCTTCCACCTTCGGTCCTTTCAGATTGAAGTCCATACTTGGCATCTTGATATTTGGCCCAGATATTTTGGGCATCTTGAATCCGGGACCCTTGATCTTGCCTTCAGGGCCCTCAATGTCAATATCAGGAGATTCAATGTCTACCTTTGGCCCTTTGAGGTCACCTTCCACCTTCGGTCCTTTCAGATTGAAATCCACACTCGGCATTTTGATGTTGGGTCCAGAAATGGTTGGCATTTTGAATCCGGGACCCTTGATCTTGCCTTCAGGGCCCTCAATGTCAATATCAGGAGAATCAATGTCTACCTTTGGCCCTTTGAGGTCACCTTCCACCTTCGGTCCTTTCAGACTGAAGTCCATACTTGGCATCTTGATATTTGGCCCAGTAATTTTGGGCATCTTGAATCCGGGACCCTTGATCTTGCCTTCAGGACCCTCAATGTCAATATCAGGTGTGTCAATGTCTATCTTCGGCCCTTTGATGTCAATGTCTCCTTTGGGTAGATTAAAATCTACATCTGGGCCTTCAACTTTAGGACCTTTGAACCCAAACTTGGGCATTTTGATGTTGGGTCCAGAAATGGTTGGCATCTTGAATCCGGGACCTTTGATCATGCCTTCAGGACCCTCAATGTCAATATCAGGAGCTTCAATATCTACCTTTGGCCCTTTGAGGTCACCTTCAACCTTCGGTCCTTTCATATTGAAATCCATACTCGGCATTTTGATGTTGGGTCCAGAAATGGTTGGCATCTTGAATCCGGGACCCTTGATTTTGCCTTCAGGGCCCTCAATGTCAATATCAGGAGCATTAATGTCTACCTTCGGCCCTTTGATATCAATGTCTCCTTTGGGTAGATTCACATCTACATCTGGGCCTTCAACTTTAGGACCTTTGAACCCAAACTTGGGCATTTTGAATTTGGGCATTTTGAATCCTCCTTCTGGTCCTTCAATGTCAACATCTGGAGCATCAATATCTACCTTCGGCCCTTTTAAGTCGCCTTCTATCTTTGGCCCTGAAACATCCATATCTCCCTTCACATTCGGCCCTTTCAGATTAAAGTCTACATCAGGCATTGAGATTTTTGGCATCTTGAATCCGTGACCCTTGATCTTGCCTTCAGGACCCTCAATGTCAATATCAGGAGCTTCAATGTCTACCTTTGGCCCTTTGATGTCACCTTCAACCTTCGGTCCTTTCAGATTGAAATCCATACTGGCATTTTGATGTTGGGTCCAGAAATGGTTGGCATCTTGAATCCAGGACCCTTGATCTTGCCTTCAGGACCCTCAATGTCAATATCAGGAGTGTCAATGTCTATCTTTGGCCCTTTGATATCAATGTCTCCTTTGGGTAGATTCACATCTACATCTGGGCCTTCAACTTTAGGACCTTTGAAACCAAACTTGGGCATTTTGAATTTGGGCATTTTGAATCCTCCTTCTGGTCCTTCAATGTCAACATCTGGAGCATCAATATCTACCTTCGGCCCTTTTAAGTCTATCTTTGGGCCTTTGAAGTCGCCTTCTATCTTTGGCCCTTTGAGGTCACCTTCTATCTTTGGCCCTGAAACATCCATATCACCCTTCACATTCGGCCCTTTCAGATTAAAGTCTACATCAGGCATTGAGATTTTTGGCATCTTGAATCCGTGACCCTTGATCTTGCCTTCAGGACCCTCAATGTCAATATCAGGAGCTTCAATGTCTACCTTTGGTCCTTTGATGTCACCTTCAACCTTCGGTCCTTTCAGATTGAAATCCATACTTGGCATTTTGATGTTGGGTCCAGAAATGGTTGGCATCTTGAATCCAGGACCCTTGATCTTGCCTTCAGGACCCTCAATGTCCTCAATATTAATATCAGGTGTGTCAATGTCTATCTTTGACCCTTTGATATCAATGTCTCCTTTGGGTAGATTCACATCTACATCTGGGCCTTCTACTTTAGGACCTTTGAAACCAAACTTGGGCATTTTGAATTTGGGCATTTTGAATCCTCCTTCTGGTCCTTCAATGTCAACATCTGGAGCATCAATATCTACCTTCGGCCCTTTTAAGTCGCCTTCTATCTTTGGCCCTGAAACATCCATATCTCCCTTCACATTCGGCCCTTTCAGATTAAAGTCTACATCAGGCATTGAGATTTTTGGCATCTTGAATCCGTGACCCTTGATCTTGCCTTCAGGACCCTCAATGTCAATATCAGGAGCTTCAATGTCTACCTTTGGTCCTTTGATGTCACCTTCAACCTTCGGTCCTTTCAGATTGAAATCCATACTCGGCATTTTGATGTTGGGTCCAGAAATGGTTGGCATCTTGAAGCCAGGACCCTTGAGCTTGCCTTCAGGACCCTCAATGTTAATATCAGGTGTGTCAATGTCTATCTTTGGCCCTTTGATATCAATGTCTCCTTTGGGTAGATTCACATCTACATCTGGGCCTTCTACTTTAGGACCTTTGAAACCAAACTTGGGCATTTTGAATTTGGGCATTTTGAATCCTCCTTCTGGTCCTTCAATGTCAACATCTGGAGCATCAATATCTACCTTCGGCCCTCTTAAGTCTATCTTTGGGCCTTTGAAGTCGCCTTCTATCTTTGGCCCTTTGAGGTCACCTTCTATCTTTGGCCCTGAAACATCCATATCTCCCTTCACATTCGGCCCTTTCAGATTAAAGTCTACATCAGGCATTGAGATTTTTGGCATCTTGAATCCGTGACCCTTGATCTTGCCTTCAGGACCCTCAATGTCAATATCAGGAGCTTCAATGTCTACCTTTGGTCCTTTGATGTCACCTTCAACCTTCGGTCCTTTCAGATTGAAATCCATACTCGGCATTTTGATGTTGGGTCCAGAAATGGTTGGCATCTTGAAACCAGGACCCTTAATCTTGCCATCAGGGCCCTTAATGTCAATATCTGGATGACCAATGTCCACCTTTGGCCCTTTGACGTCGCCTTCTATCTTTGGCCCTGAAACATCCATATCTCCCTTCACATTCGGCCCTTTCAGATTAAAGTCTACATCAGGCATTGAGATTTTTGGCATCTTGAATCCGGGACCCTTGATTTTGCCTTCAGGACCCTCAATGTCAATATCAGGTGTGTCAATGTCTATCTTTGGCCCTTTGATATCAATGTCTCCTTTGGGTAGATTCACATCTACATCTGGGCCTTCAACTTTAGGACCTTTGAACCCAAACTTGGGCATTTTAATGTTGGGTCCAGAAATGGTTGGCATCTTGAAACCAGGACCCTTTATTTTGCCTTCAGGACCCTCAATGTCAATATCAGGAGCTTCAACGTCTATCTTTGGCCCTTTAATGTCACCTTCAACCTTCGGTCCTTTCAGATTGAAATCCACACTTGGCATTTTGATGTTGGGTCCAGAAATGGTTGGCATCTTGAAACCAGGACCCTTTATTTTGCCTTCAGGACCCTCAATGTTAATATCAGGAGCTTCAACGTCTATCTTTGGCCCTTTGATGTCGCCTTCAACCTTCGGTCCTTTGATGTTAATATCTCCTTTGGGTAGATTCACATCTACGTCTGGGCCTTCAACGTTGGGACCTTTGATTCCAAACTTTGGCATTTTGATTTTTGGCATTTTGAATCCGCCTGATCCTTCGATATCAACATCTGGGGCTTCTAAGTCAACCTGTGGCCCTTTAATGTCTATCTTTGGGCCTTTGAAGTCGCCTTCT
Source organism: Acipenser oxyrinchus oxyrinchus (assembly GCA_030684275.1). Lineage (NCBI taxonomy): Eukaryota > Metazoa > Chordata > Actinopteri > Acipenseriformes > Acipenseridae > Acipenser > Acipenser oxyrinchus. The sequence continues at coordinate 40,701 of CM060301.1, forward strand.
ATCTTTGGCCCTTTGAGGTCACCTTCTATCTTTGGCACTGAAACATCCACATCTCCCTTCACCTTTGGCCCTTTCAGATTGAAGTCCAGACTTGGCATTGATATGTTGGGTCCGGACATTGATGGCATCTTGAATCCGGGACCCTTCACCTTTCCACTAGGTACCTCTATATCAACATCTGGAGCTTTGATGTCCACTTTCGGAGCTTTGAAATCACCTTCTATCTTTGGCCCTTTGATATTGATGTCTCCTTTGGGTAGATTCACATCTACATCTGGGCCTTCAACTTTAGGACCTTTGAAACCAAACTTGGGCATTTTGAATTTGGGCATTTTGAATCCTCCTTCTGGTCCTTCAATGTCAACATCTGGAGCATCAATATCTACCTTCGGCCCTTTTAAGTCGCCTTCTATCTTTGGCCCTGAAACATCCATATCTCCCTTCACCTTCGGCCCCGTCAGATTAAAGTCTACATCAGGCATTGAGATTTTTGGCATCTTGAATCCGGGACCCTTTATTTTGCCTTCAGGACCCTCAATATCAATATCAGGTGTGTCAATGTCTATCTTTGGCCCTTTGATATCAATGTCTCCTTTGGGTAGATTCACATCTACATCTGGGCCTTCAACTTTAGGACCTTTGAACCCAAACTTGGGCATTTTAATGTTGGGTCCAGAAATGGTAGGCATCTTGAAACCAGGACCCTTTATTTTGCCTTCAGGACCCTCAATGTCAATATCAGGTGTGTCAATGTCTATCTTCGGCCCTTTGATATCAATGTCTCCTTTGGGTAGATTCACATCTACATCTGGGCCTTCAACTTTAGGACCTTTGATTCCAAACGTAGGCATTTTGAATTTGGGCATTTTGAACCCGCCCGATCCTTCGATATCAACATCTGGGGCTTCTAAGTCAACCTGTGGCCCTTTAATGTCTATCTTTGGCCCTTTGAGGTCACCTTCTATCTTTGGCACTGAAACGTCCACATCTCCCTTCACCTTCGGCCCTTTCAGATTGAAGTCCAGACTAGGCATTTTTAGATCTGGTCCAGAAATGGTTGGCATTTTGAACCCAGGACCCTTAATCTTGCCATCAGGACCCTTAATGTCAATATCTGGATGACCAATGTCCACTTTTGGCCCTTTGAAGTCGCCTTCTATCTTTGGCACTGAAACATCCACATCTCCCTTCACCTTCGGCCCTTTCAGATTGAAGTCCAGACTAGGCATTTTTAGATCTGGTCCAGAAATGGTTGGCATTTTGAACCCAGGACCCTTAATCTTGCCGTCAGGACCCTTAATGTCAATATCTGGATGACCAATGTCCACTTTTGGCCCTTTGAAATCGCCTTCTATCTTTGGCACTGAAACATCCACATCTCCCTTCACCTTCGGCCCTTTCAGATTGAAGTCCAGACTAGGCATTTTTAGATCTGGTCCAGAAATGGTTGGCATTTTGAACCCAGGACCCTTAATCTTGCCGTCAGGACCCTTAATGTCAATATCTGGATGACCAATGTCCACTTTTGGCCCTTTGAAGTCGCCTTCTATCTTTGGCACTGAAACATCCACATCTCCCTTCACCTTCGGCCCTTTCAGATTGAAGTCCAGACTAGGCATTTTTAGATCTGGTCCAGAAATGGTTGGCATTTTGAACCCAGGACCCTTAATCTTGCCGTCAGGACCCTTAATGTCAATATCTGGATGACCAATGTCCACTTTTGGCCCTTTGATGTCACCTTCTATCTTTGGCACTGAAACATCCACATCTCCCTTCACCTTCGGCCCTTTCAGATTGAAGTCCAGACTAGGCATTTTTAGATCTGGTCCAGAAATGGTTGGCATTTTGAACCCAGGACCCTTAATCTTGCCGTCAGGACCCTTAATGTCAATATCTGGATGACCAATGTCCACTTTTGGCCCTTTGATGTCACCTTCTATCTTTGGCACTGAAACATCCACATCTCCCTTCACCTTCGGCCCTTTCAGACTGAAGTCTAGACTTGGCATTGATATGTTGGGTCCTGACATTGATGGCATTTTGAATCCGGGACCCTTCACCTTTCCACTAGGTACCTCTATATCAACATCTGGAGCTTTGATGTCCACTTTCGGAGCTTTGAGATCACCTTCTATCTTCGGCCCTTTGATATCGATGTCTCCTTTGGGTAGATTCACATCTACATCTGGGCCTTCAACTTTAGGACCTTTGATTCCAAACGTAGGCATTTTGATTTTGGCATTTTGAATCCGCCCGATCCTTCGATATCAACATCTGGGGCTTCTAAGTCAACCTGTGGCCCTTTAATGTCTATCTTTGGCCCTTTGAGGTCACCTTCTATCTTTGGCACTGAAACGTCCACATCTCCCTTCACCTTTGGCCCTTTCAGACTGAAGTCCAGACTTGGCATTGATATGTTGGGTCCTGACATTGATGGCATTTTGAATCCGGGACCCTTCACCTTTCCACTAGGTACCTCTATATCAACATCTGGAGCTTTGATGTCCACTTTCGGAGCTTTGAGATCACCTTCTATCTTCGGCCCTTTGATATCGATGTCTCCTTTGGGTAGATTCACATCTACATCTGGGCCTTCAACTTTAGGACCTTTGATTCCAAACGTAGGCATTTTGATTTTTGGCATTTTGAATCCGCCCGATCCTTCGATATCAACATCTGGGGCTTCTAAGTCAACCTGTGGCCCTTTAATGTCTATCTTTGGCCCTTTGAGGTCACCTTCTATCTTTGGCACTGAAACGTCCACATCTCCCTTCACCTTTGGCCCTTTCAGACTGAAGTCCAGACTTGGCATTGATATGTTGGGTCCTGACATTGATGGCATTTTGAATCCGGGACCCTTCACCTTTCCACTAGGTACCTCTATATCAACATCTGGAGCTTTGATGTCCACTTTCGGAGCTTTGAGATGACCTTCTATCTTCGGCCCTTTGATATCGATGTCTCCTTTGGGTAGATTCACATCTACATCTGGGCCTTCAACTTTAGGACCTTTGATTCCAAACGTAGGCATTTTGAATTTGGGAATTTTGAATCCTCCTTCTGGTCCTTCCATATCAACATGTGGAACATCAATGTCTACCTTCGGCCCTTTTAAGTCGCCTTCTATCTTTGGCCCTGAAACATCCACATCTCCCTTCACCTTCTGCCCTTTCAGCTTGACATCGAAATCAGGCATTTTGAATCCGGGCCCTTTCATCTTTCCACTTGGACCCTCAATGTCAGCACCTGGTGTTTGAATGTCTATCTGTGGCCCTTTGACAACAACATTGCCTTTAGGCCCCTTCACATCCACATCAGGGCTTTCAACTGTGGGACCAGAGATTCCGAACTTGGGCAGTTTAGGCATTTTAAACCCTCCTTCTGGTCCTTTGACGTCAACTCCTGAAGACTCAATGCTCACATTCGGACCTTTGCAGCTGGGCAGCTTTCCTTTGAAACTTCCTTCAAGGCCTCCGATGTCAATGCCTGGTGCCTGGACGTTTACATCAGGGGCTTGGATGTCTAATGTTGGAGCTTTGATGTCTCCCTGAAGTTTGGGTCCTTTGATGTCAAAGCCAGGGACGGAGACGCCAGGCCCCGAAACGGACGAAGCATCCAGGCTCATCTTTGGAACGCTGACGTCAGCTTTCGGCCCTTTGATTTCAGGGCCAGAGAATTCAACCTTGGGAGTCTTCGCATCCAGCTTGACGCCGGACGTTTCGACGTTGATGCCTGGCGCTTTGACGTCTACTGCGGGCGCTTTGATATCCCCCGATATTTTAGGAGCAGAGACTTTGGCCCCTTTCAACTTGATGTCCACGTCTGGTGCCGAAACCTTCTGTCCCGAAAGGTCCACACACGGCATGGAGAGGCCAGTTCCTTGGACCCCACCTTTGATATCAACGCTTGGGGCTTTGATCTCGACGGCAGGCATTTTAACATCTCCGCCCCCAACTGAAGTTTTAATTGTCGGGGCTTTGATGTCCACTTTGGGGCCTTTGACGTCTCCTTCCAGTTTTGGCGCCGACACAGCGAAGCCTCCTGCTCCTTTCCCATTCAGATCGAAGCCCGAGACGCTCACGGAAGGCATCTTCGGCACGTCGACGCTGGGACCCTTGAATTCCACGGTCGAAGTTTCGAGCTTCCCGTCGACCCCTCGTCCTGAAACGCCAGACCTCGTCACATCCAATGAAGGCACCTCCACGCCTTTGCTCCTGTACGTGTAAGTCTCTGTGGTGACCGTGCCTCCTGAGAGCGCTCCCAGACTGCCGTCCAGCTTCACATCCGGTCCTTGTATCGTCGATTCCGAAAACCCGGGGACTCGGAACTTCACGGATTTCCCGTTGGAGCCTTCCACGTTCGTTCCCAGGTCAGTGGTAACGGTGGAGGTCCTGAAATCCATCTTGGGTCCCCGGATATCTCCTCCTCCTCCTCCTCCTCCTCCTCCTCCCCCCCAGTGCGTTTCTGTGGACCCTAACATCCTGGTGACGGTGGTGTTGGATCCTCCAGACGCCCCTCCGATGGTGAAGCCGTGTGGAATTCGGACCTGCGCTCCCGATCCGTACTCAACGTCCATCTCTGATGATTCGGAGCCGTCGTGTCGCGGAACCTTGACTTTGAACTCTGGGCTGGTGATGTCGTGGCGCTCCGATCCCGGCATGTCCACGGTGTAGGTGGTTATTTTGCGTGTCACCGTGGTGATGGTTCCGCTGTGCCGCTCCGTCTGCACCTCCATGCTGCTGCTCTCCGCCAGGTCCTCAGACTTGAGGCGCGGTTTGATTTTCTTTGTGTAGATCCTTCTGTAGTCCTCGTCGTCACCACTCTGGAGAAGACGGAACAGAACAGAGATTCAGGAGGAGCCGACCGCCATCAAACACTCACCACAGAGAAATACTAAACGAAATGAACGTTTCACTAGGGTTAGAAGTCTCTCAGTGTCTTCAGTGTAAGACAATATAGGCTCAATGACAAATAGAAACGTTTGCCATTGAATTTACACTGAAGACGCTGAGAAAGACTTCTAGTGGAAACGTTTGCCATTGAATTTACACTGAAGACACCGAGAAAGACTTCTAGTGGAAACGTTTGCCATTGAATTTACACTGAAGACGCTGAGAAAGACTTCTAGTGGAAACGTTTGCCATTGAATTTACACTGAAGACGCTGAGAAAGACTTCTAGTGGAAACGTTTGCCATTGAATTTACACTGAAGACGCTGAGAAAGACTTCTAGTGGAAACGTGTGCCATTGAATTTACACTGAAGACGCTGAGAAAGACTTCTAGTGGAAACGTTTGCCATTGAATTTACACTGAAGACGCTGAGAAAGACTTCTACTGGAAATGTTAGCCATTGAATTTACACTGAAGACGCTGAGAAAGACTTCTAGTGGAAACGTTTGCCATTGAATTTACACTGAAGACGCTGAGAAAGACTTCTAGTGGAAACGTTTGCCATTGAATTTACACTGAAGACGCTGAGAGAGACTTCTAGTGGAAACGTTTGCCATTGAATTTACACTGAAGACGCTGAGAAAGACTTCTAGTGGAAACGTTTGCCATTGAATTTACACTGAAGACGCCGAGAAAGCCTTCTAGTGGAAACGTTTGTTACTGACTTTATTAACGTTTCTGCATGTAGCACTGTTGAGTGTTTCATAATTAAGCATGTATGTGATGGGAATCCGTGGCTGTAATCCATGTTGCTCGCTGAAGCCTGCTTCATACAAATGCAGATGTTTTAAGTGTGCCTGTTTTGGTGCGTCTCTCTCTCTCTCCCTCTTACCAGGACGATCTCTGGGCTGGATCCCCCGTAGCGGTCGAAGCTGGCCCCCATGTCGCGGGACGGCCCCTCTCCTCTGGGGGACCGGCAGGGGGATTTGTCCCCGCCTTTGCGCTGCAGTTTCAGGCCCACCGTGTGCCGGTTGAGGGTCTTCAGCAGTTCGGACGTCTCCTCGGAGCTCATGTTATCGAAGTAGATGGTAGCGCCCACGATCTGGTCACCTGAGGAAGGGAAGAGAGGATCATGAATGAATCCATTTACATGAATGAAAAAAAAAACACAAGCTGACAAAACGAGCGAAGGAATATAAATGAATGGAAATAACATAAATTAAATAAATATCTGAACGAGCGAGAGAGCGTGTGCGCGCGCGCGAGCGCGAGAGAGCGTACATCCTGCTTACCTTGGTGCACTTTCCCTGTTTTGGCGGCGGACGACTCTTGCTTCACTTCTTTGACGTAGACCTCCCCCTCGCTGCCCTCGATAGTGAGGCCGTGCTGGTCAGCCCCCATCCACTGAGGGAACAGGACCTCCCGCGGGCCCTCATCTTCAGCCATCTGGAGAGAGGAGATAGGAGGGGCTTAGAGAGACACACACAGACACTGAGACACAGACAGAGATTCAGACCCTGAGACACAGACAGATACACACACACGTACCTTTAATCTCCAACTTCTTCAAGCAATCTCAAGCAGAACGATTATTTCCACGTGTCCAATCCTAGCACTAGAGAGAGAGAGAGAGAGAGAGAGAGAGAGAGAGAGAGAGAGAGAGTCATTAAAGACAGGGCCATCTCTCTCTCACAGGCTCTCTGCGGGGGTGTTAATATTACAGGTCTCACCCTTCGTAAGGCTGCAGCCAGGAGCCGTAGTTAGACAGCCATGCCATTTCTGCTCCACCTCCCAACAAGAACGAAGGTGCTTGTGGAATGGCATTATGGGGGATATGGAGGCTGTGTGGTCCAGTGGTTAAAGAAAAGGGCTTGTAACCAGGAGGTCCCCGGTTCAAATCCCACCTCAGCCACTGACTCATTGTGTGACCCTGAGCAAGTCACTTCACCTCCTTGTGCTCCGTCTTTCGGGTGAGACGTAGTTGTAAGTGACTCTGCAGCTGATGCATAGTTCACACACCCTAGGCTCTGTAAGTCACCTTGGTTAAAGGCGTCTGCTAAATAAACAAATAATAATAATAATAATAATGGCAGCGACCACGCCAGCTTATGTGAATTTAAATCAAGGGAAGTCATGTTAAAACTTTACAGTGCATTAGTAAGACCTCACCTAGAATATTGTGTTCAGTTCTGGTCACCTCGCTACAAAAAAGAATATTGCTGCTCTAGAAAGAGTGCAAAGAAGAACGACCAGAATTATCCCGGGTTTAAAAGGCATGTCGTATGCAGACAGGTTTAAAGAATTGAATCTATTCAGTCTTGAACAAAGAAGACTACGCGGCGATCTGCTTCAGATATTCAAAATCCTAAAAGGTTTAGACAATGTCGACCCAGGGGACCTGAAAAAAGAAACAAGGACCAGGGGTCACAAATTAGATAAAGGCATTCAGAACAGAAAATAGAAGACACTTTTTTACACAGAGAATTGTGAGGGTCTGGAACCAACTCCCCAGTAATGTTGTTGAAGCTGACACCCTGGGATCCTTCAAGAAGCTGCTTGATGAGATTCTGGGATCAATAAGCTACTAACAACCAAACGAGCGAGATGGGCTGAATGGAGGCTCCTCTCGTTTGGAAACTTTATGTTCTTATAACTGTTCCTTTGGTATAAAAGCACCGCCTGTGGTTTACCTTGAAAAACGAACACACTATCGATTACCGAAAAGTAATCTTTTCCATATTACTGATAACTTTCTTAGAAATGTTACAGATTACTACAATATTTATTTATTTATTTTTAAAACACTCCTAAATCTGCTCCTATGTGCAGTACTCCTCCTGCAGCTAGGGGGCTCCAAAGCTCCACTCGCAATCTCCCAGCTTGGCTCAGAGCACGCGATGATCGCATTACCTGTTTTTCTCTTTGTTTTTTTTCTTTTTTAAAAATCTAGCAACCTCGCCCTCCCCTCTAGCTAAACTGCACCACAGCTCAGCAAGAGCGAGAGAGAACTAGAGAGAGCGAGAGAGAGAGAGAGAGAGAGAGAGAGAGAGAGAGAGAGAGAGAGAGAGAGAGAGAGCTGCAAGCTGGACCACACCCTAACCAAGAGCAGAAGAAACACAGAAGTTTCCAAGCAGCTGATTGATCTCAGAACTTTGATCTTAAAAGGATCCCAGTGATTCAGCATCAACACCACAGCTAGGTTACCCATTCCACCCCCTCACCACTCTCTGGGTGTCAAGAAGTGTCTCTTTCCCCTCTGTCTCCCGAGTCCACTTCATGTCCACACTGTGTGCCCTCTGGTCCTGGTTTCTGCGCTGTGTTTGAAGTGCGGCCTCAGGGGTAAACTGGGCTTTTTTGCAAATCCTGTGTTTGTGAAACTTGTTCAGGATATGCAGTTTCCACGTGATGGAACTGGCAGGCGCGATTTCCACGTCTGTGTGGATGCCAGACTGGGCTAATACCTTTTGGATGGAATAAAACTGCAATTTAAAAAGCACGGCTCCCGATGTTGAAATGGCGGCATGCCGTCTCCATTTTGCATTTGACAAGCCTGCAGATATTCCAGTGAGGCTGGCAGGGGCAGAGAGAGCGAACTCGTTTTGCAGCAATTACATCAATGCTCTTGTATATATAAAAAACAATTAAAAAAAAAAAAGTCAAATTATATGCAAGTGCAAACGAGAGAGAAAGAAAGACTTGGATACTTCTCTATTGTTCTCCCTCCCTCCCTCCCTCCCTCCTTTTTCTATTCGTTCACAAACACAACAAATGGTTTGTTTATCGTCAACATCACAGACTGCTTTCACTGATCTCGGTCATGGGAGTAAAGCTGACGCGTGGAACAGGATTCTTGTAAAACACTCAAAATAACCGTTGCATATTTCAGCACGCAGATGAAAGTCAGTATTCCCCCCCCCCCCCTTGTGATCCCATGTTGCAGGTCTGAGATGGTTATCTGTGTCACACACACACACACACACTCTTTCAGTGAGGAGCTGTTCTCTCAACAGATGTTTCATTGTTTTTTCAGCCACTCCCTCCATAGGGCGGCTCCATCAACACGAACACAAGAAGAGAAACCCTGAGCGAGAGGAGTCCGCTCAGCCCCTCGGAGCTCCTCCGCTTCCCAGCAGCTCATCGATCTCAGAACTCTGTCAAGTCGGGTCTGAAGGGGCCCCAGTGATTCAGCATCGACAGGGTGGCTCGGTACCCGATTCCACCCCCTCACCACTCTCTAACCGGTCCATTAATTCTGCTTTTGTTTCCATGTTATCCCATACCTCCATGCTTTACCAGACCTCTGTGCTTTACAATGCTTCACCAGACCTCTCTGTGCTTTACCACACCTCTCTGTGCGTTACAATGCTTCCCTATGCTTTACCGCACCTTTCTGTGCTTTACAATGCTTCCCTATGCTTTACCAGACCTCTCTGTGCTTTACAATGCTTCCCTATGCTTTACCAGACCTCTCTGTGCTTTACAATGCTTCCCTATGCTTTACCAGACCTCTCTGTGCTTTACAATGCTTCCCTATGCTTTACCAGACCTCTCTGTGCTTTACAATGCTTCCCTATGCTTTACCAGACCTCTCTGTGCTTTACAATGCTTCCCTATGCTTTACCAGACCTCTCTGTGCTTTACAATGCTTCCCTATGCTTTACCAGACCTCTCTGTGCTTTACAATGCTTCCTATGCTTTACCAGACCTCTCTGTGCTTTACAATGCTTCCCTATGCTTTACCAGACCTCTCTGTGCTTTACAATGCTTCCCTATGCTTTACCAGACCTCTCTGTGCTTTACAATGCTTCCCTATGCTTTACCAGACCTCTCTGTGCTTTACAATGCTTCCCTATGCTTTACCAGACCTCTCTGTGCTTTACAATGCTTCCCTATGCTTTACCAGACCTCTCTGTGCTTTACAATGCTTCCCTATGCTTTACCAGACCTCTCTGTGCTTTACAATGCTTGCCTATGCTGTACCAGACCTCTCTGTGCTTTACAATGCTTCCCTATGCTTTACCAGACCTCTCTGTGCTTTACAATGCTTCCCTATGCTTTACCAGACCTCTCTGTGCTTTACAATGCTTCCCTATGCTGTACCATGCCTCTCTCAGTGGGGGAAGCATATTAAACCTACTTCAATAGATGCCCATGAAACGGCCTCCCCTTGGGCGCCACGTCGGCTCGAGCCCTCTATAGTTCACTATCAGACGCTGCCTCCGGGTGAGAGCTGTAATGGCCACTTTCCTAACCGGCTCTATAGAAACTCTATAGAAACACTGAATCAGGAGGAGGTGGGGTTGTACTGTAACACTGCACAAGGCCTTTGCTTGCGCGTGGTTTGCGGTCCGGGCCTCTCCTCTTTTCAGTAGGCTGGGAGGGTAGTGCAGTACAGTACAGTACACTGGCAGGTCTGCTTGTCTCTCTCTCTCTCTCTGCCAGACCACACAGGCGGCACCCAGGATCCTGAACAATGCGCCACACCCAGCACGGAGCAGCTTGATTTGAAGAACGTGTACTTGGGATTGCCTCAGCTTACTCACTCATTCCCCTCCCAGCCTGCGCCTCATTAAATCAAAATTTATTTATATAATATATATATATATATATATATATATATATATATATAATTCTGGATATTAACATCTGGAAAGTGTTTGCGTAGATCCTGTTGTGGTTAAAACGTTTCAAAGGCTTTGTTGTTGACGCTCCCAGTGCCAGATCTACACACTCAGAGATATTGCAAGTATAGCAGGGCTGTGAGGGCGTTCCAATGGAGAGGGGATTTATAATATGAGAGAGAGAGAGAGAGAGAGAGAGAGAGATCCATTTTACATTCTTACTGTGACAGGGTGGCGGCGAGACAGAGACTCAAAAGGCAGGAAACTGCAGTACAAGCACCAAGGAGCACTTTAATAGACAAAAACCACACAAAAGCACAAACAAAAACAAACACACCAAAACTGTTCAGGCTGGGCAGAGCCTTCACTGAACTTTTTAAAGACAATACAGAGACACACAAACAACACAGGCTGACTCACCAAGCTCCTCTCCCCCAGCGGAGCCCTGGGCTCTCCTTTTAAGGGATGTGGCGGGAGCCTAATTAATCAATAATTAGCCATTCTCTAATTAAGGCTCCAGCCACATTCTCACATGTTTTTTTGCCAGTGAGGAATTAACCCCATCCCTGCCAACCACCAGCAAACACTAATAAATATATTAATAATAAATTAATATATATATATTAATAATATACAAGGGCAGAGCTCTGACTCTGCCTCACCTACCTCCATTTAATAATTATTTTTCACTCTTTTAACATTGGTGTCCATAATGTTTACATTATATACTGTACTTTGATCTGCTTTGACAATACTGCTAATGTCATGTCAATACAGCACCTTTGAATTTGAGAGAGAGAGAGAGAGAGAGAGACACACACACACACACACACACACACACAGCGTGGTGTGCAGCTGGGATCAGCGAGCTTCTCTGACCTTGCATACTTCCCAGCTGAGTCACACAGTGCAGTCGTGCTCGCTATCTCTCTCTCTCTCTAATCCCTCTCCGATCCGCGGAGCACTGAGAGGTAGTTTCAACAGCTCTTACCAGGGCAGCGGAAACCGAAGCCAAAACCAAAAGGAAAAATTGAAATCCGGGAGCAATCCGACCGCACAACAAACAAACAAACAAACAAACAAACAAACAAACATGTAAAATAAAAATCAGACACTCAGACAACACTAAACTAAAAAAAAAAAGAGACACTCGCCTTCCAAAAGGAGCTGAACTCCGTGCAGGGTCGAGAGCCTCATTACCACACAAGGGCCTCGAAAAGCCTCCCTTTGAAGAGGTGCGTCTGTCCCACAGTAAAAGCACAGCAAAGTGTAATAAAGCACAGTGAAAGCATGGCAAAGCACAGGCAAGCATTGTAAGGACAGAGAGCTGTGCTGAAACACATTAATACACACGTCAAACCAGGGCAAACTGCGGTAAATGCATTGCAGGCAAGCACAGTAAACCTGCAAACATATTGTGCAAAAAGAGACTGGGGTCAGTTTTATAAGGGCTGCGTGTCTTAGCTCAGTACTGCACTCAGCAATCTCCCTTTAATAGAGTAGGTGCACAAACATGTCTGCCTGCCTGCCTGCCACACGAAACCTCCTCAACCAAAACACCATGCAAACAAAACCCACATCCCCAGCCCCACAGCGCCTCTGCAGGACTGCAGCAGCGATTCAAAACACGTTTCCACATCCCAGGAACTCAGCAAGGGGGAAAAAAAAAAATTCTTTTTTTTATTTTTATTGGAGGAAAGAGAGAGAGAGAGAGAGAGAGGATTCTTTGCCAGATATTTTTTTTTTCTCACAGAAGCGAAGGATTCCTGGCTGGGTGTGTGTGTGTGTGTGTGTGTGTGTTGGCTTGTTCATAGTGCTTACAGCGTCCAAAAAGATGGTCAGCACTCCTTTAAAAGAGAGGCGATGATCATGTTAATAAAGCTACTAAGAGGTGAGAGAATGGGTTGTAAAGAAATCGGTCAGCGCTCCTTCAAGCCCGCCTCTCTGATGTTTGAGGGGCTGGGAGCCACGTTTCCAGAACGGAAATCTCCACAGGCTTTCTAAAGAGCCCTCCCTCTCAGCCGGGGAGACACGGCTCAGCGACTCCAATGCAAATTCCAAAACGCTGGGAGAAGAGATTGGTGCTCGACAGTGAGCTGCCCTTCATGGACGAGCACACAGAGCTGCAGCGAGAGGGCCAGCAACGCCAGCGTCTTCCAAAACCGTGCATTACAAGCAAACCGGCAGACTGGCTCTTTATACAATCCATCCCCACGCACGAAAGGGTTCATTAGGTCAGAGGAGTCCTACTCCTATCCTTGATTGGTCTGTCTGAATATACCAATATAAAATGTAGCTCTCTTCACTATACAAAAAAAAAAAAAACTAAAAACCTCCTTCAACCAAACTCTACAGGGCTGGGAGCGAGACTCCCGCTGCACAGCAGTGTGATCCAGTCCTGCTTTCACTGGGAGTTTAATAATCAGACACACCTGAGCTTGTTAGCTAGACACACTGGGGGCTGATCAAGCTGGTAGCAGTGAAACCTGGACTGGATCACACTGCTGTGCGATAGGAGTCTTGCATATGAACTGATATAAGAGACAGAGTCAACCAGACATATGAACTGATATGAGGGTCAGCTGTGCACAGTAACTCCTGTAAGAGACCCCCTTGCACACACAGAGCTGCGCTCTACTCGTACCTGCAGCCTCGCTCACTCTTCCAGATCACCTTGCTTTCTGTCTTCCAACCTGCAAGCAAAGAGCAAGAGGAGACTTAGAGAGAACGTCAACACTGAACACAGCGGAATACAGACATACTGCAAGAACTTCATGAACTCAGCGACAGACGCTTCCACTAGAAGTCTCTCTCTCTCAGCGTCTTCAGTGTCAATTCAATGGCAAACGTTTCCACTAGAAGTTTCTCTCAGCGTCTTCAGTGTAAATTCAATGGCAAACGTTTCCTCTAGAAGTCTTTCTCAGCGTCTTCAGTGTCAATTCAATGGCAAACGTTTCCACTAGAAGTTTCTCTCAGCGTCTTCAGTGTAAATTCAATGGCAAATGTTTCCACTAGAAGTCACTCAGACACACTCAGTAAATGCTGCAGGTTTTAGGGATAGAGATGGAGCAGGGAGCCCGAGAACAACTGGTACAAAAAAGCACAGCGTGTCCCGACACCCCCCCCCCCCCCCAAGACACAGACAAACACACACACACTCACCGAGAGACACAGACACACACAGACACAAACAAACAAAGAACAGGGAACGCCCTCTCTGTGAGCAGAGACTGACAGACACAAACAAACACACAGAGACACACAAAGAACAGGGAACACCCTCTCTGTGAGCAGAGACTGACAGACACAAACAAACACACACACAGAGACACAGACACAGACAAAGAACAGGGAACGCCCTCACTGTGAGCAGAGACTGACAGACAGACACAGACACAAACACACACAGAGACACACAAAGAACAGGGAACACCCTCTCTGTGAGCAGAGACTGACAGACACACACAAACACACACACAGAGACACAGACACAGACAAAGAACAGGGAACGCCCTCTCTGCGATTGCACAGTGCGCTCATCAGACACTGAGACACACAGGGATTGCAGATCTGATTCAGCACACTCACAAACACAGTCATTACTGCAGGTCAGCATCACACCCATCACCACAAACTCCTGCCAGACTACCTGCCTGACTCAGAGAGCTTAGAAACATACGAGACACAGACACACCACAGACCAGCAGATATAAAACTGAGGTACGGGGAGAGGGGAGAGGGAGGAGGGAGGGTCTGTCACACAAAGAGACGAGAGAACGAAACACACT
>CM060301.1:60000-65000 GCA_030684275.1 Acipenser oxyrinchus oxyrinchus
TCTCTCTCTCTCTCTCTCTCTCTCTCTCTCTCTCTCGTTGAGTTACACACACACACACAGCAGCACTTGTCAGTCGACACGAGAAACATATTTTGCTTTCTCTCATTTTGGCACTGGAACATGAAGACACCCACGAGTCACCACCGCCCATATCGCGTTGCTAAACGCAGTGTTAAAAAACACGAGCAAGCGCAGTTTAACAACCAAAATATGTAAACAGGCATCCCTTACAAAAGTTTACAGTTGAACTTTATCCCAACGTGTTTAGAATAGTTTGCCATGTTTTTAAATATGCTTTACCAGACCTCTCTGTGCTTTACAATGCTTCCCTATGCTTTACCAGACCTCTCTGTGCTTTACCACACCTCTCTGGGCTTTACAATGCTTCCCTATGCTTTACCAGACCTCTCTGTGCTTTACCACACCTCTCTGGGCTTTACAATGCTTCCCTATGCTTTACCACACCTCTCTGTGCTTTACAATGCTTCCCTATGCTTTACCAGACCTCTCTGTGCTTTACAATGCTTCCCTATGCTTTACCAGACCTCTCTGTGCTTTACAATGCTTTCCTATGCTTTACCACACCTCTGTGCTTTACAATGCTTCCCTATGCTTTACCAGACCTCTCTGTGCTTTACAATGCTTCCCTATGCTTTACCAGACCTCTCTGTGCTTTACAATGCTTCCCTATGCTTTACCACACCTCTCTGTGCTTTACAATGCTTCCCTATGCTTTACCACACCTCTCTGTGCTTTACAATGCTTCCCTATGCTTTACCAGACCTCTCTGATTTACAATGCTTCCCTATGCTTTACCAGACCTCTCTGTGCTTTACAATGCTTCCCTATGCTTTACCAGACCTCTCTGTGCTTTACAATGCTTCCCTATGCTTTACCTGACCTCTCTGTGCTTTACAATGCTTCCCTATGCTTTACCTGACCTCTCTGTGCTTTGCAATGCTTCCCTATGCTTTACCAGACCTCTCTATGCTTTACAATGCTTCCCTATGCTTTACCAGACCTCTCTGTGCTTTACAATGCTTCCCTATGCTTTACCAGACCTCTCTGTGCTTTCCCATACTGTCACTGTTATTAAACTAGCTGAGCTTTTACTGTGGGGAACTTTAATAAGAGCTCCCACGTGCTGTAAGGTAACAGCTACGTCACGTAAATCACGCATTCCAGACTGGACGGCGTTTTAAACGAGTGCATTACAAGCTATCATCTACTACAAATCTGAGTGTAACCGAGAGACACGCTGTACTGTCGAGCTCCACCAGGGCCGACACCCCGATCTCACGAGCCCACATCTCTGCAACCCCCCCTCGGCACGAGCTCCACCAGGGCCGACACCCCGATCTCACGAGCCCACATCTCTGCAAACCCCCCCCCGATCTCACGAGCCCACATCTCTGCAAACCCCCCCTCGGCACGAGCTCCGCCTCCAACGGGTTTTATTTAAACTTTTTTTTTTTTTTTCCTCTCTCAAAACCTGGTTTCAATTAGTCAGTCTTTCCAAACCGCTGCATTCCAGCCCCTTGGCACGAATCCCGGGCACACAGAGAGAGAGAGAGAGAGAGAGAGAGAGAGAGAGAGAGAGAGAGAGAGAGAGAGAGAGACGAGGAGGAGGGCGGAGATGACTCCACCCTTTGGAACTGCGGAAAGTTGTGCAAGAAAAAAAAAAAAGTTTATAAAACGTTTTTTAAAAGTTGGTGCGCAGCTTCAGATTAGAATATACATACACCCCATTCGATTCAACAATAAAGTTATGCCTTATGCATTAAATAATATTGTCATATTTATAATGCACTGATAAATAAAAAGCATATCTGACTTTTTCCCGTTTTTTTAAAATCCTTTTTATAATGTTTTTGTTGCTGCAAGACGCGCTCACAAACTCTCAGCCCCTCCTCCCTCTGTTTAGGAATTTCAGCTCTGTATTTGACACCTCGTGAAATTCGTGAAACTAAACGAGCGAGCCCCGGGGGTCGGTCTGTCTGTCTCACCTGCTCCTCCAATCCCCGGTAAACTGTCCTTCACGGGGCTTCGTGAAACCTGGCAAGCAGCCGACAGATTTTTTCCCCCAAAACCAGCGAGCAAAGCGATCCACGCCCAGAAATACAACAGAGAGAGATGCCAGCGCAGTGCACACACAAAACCAGCGAGAAACACGCAACAAATGAAATACAGCAAAGCAAGCCACGCACACTATGAAAAACGAGACTTATTCTGTTCCACGCACATTCACCTGCACGCATATTTATATATTTTAGGAAAACACATGAGCGCTGGAAAGTAGCATCGAGACTCAAACAACACAGCACCGATCCACGTTGCAGATTCGAGCTTCAAGACAATTTAAAAACACGCATCTTTATACGCTGAGCTGCATCACACCGGCCTGGAAAAGCGGCTGCTATTATTATTATATTCTAAATGAAATCCATTTTTGGAATATTTTGATAAGCCCAGACCGTGTTGTATTAACTACACACAACTTTTTATAGTCTTATTATTAAAGTGCCCGAAAAATTACAATAAAATACAATTCTGAAATCATAAAAAAAGTGAAAACAACGCAACTCGATTCTGTGTCGTTTGCAATTTTAAAAACGCTAGAACCCACCATCGCAGAGAGAGAGAGAGAGAGAGAGAGAGAGACGCAAACTAGTCCAATCGACGCAACTTTCTGTAAACAGCCATCACACACCCATTCTTCATCAAAAAAAGTTTTCCAGCAGGTTTTGAAACGCCTAAACTTTTTTTAAAAAAAGTTTTAAAACTTTGCATAACTTTTTTTTTTTTAATCAAAAACAAAAACACACTTTTTTAACTTTCCACCAATACTTATAAACCGAAAAAAACCCCTTACCTGTGTGTGTCTCCCACCTCCCAGCTCTCAGCTCAGTTCAGTTCAGCTCTCCCGGACTAACGCGTCGAGAATCTCTCATGCTTTTCAGAATGCCGTGTCTGCTTCACCTTCCCCCGGTCCTCTTTAAGAAAAGCCCCCGCGCGTACTTGTGTTGCGTAGCCCCTGAATGTTCGCGTTTTCTCCTGTCGACTTAGCGCTCGCTCTCTCTCTCTCTCTCTCTCTCTCTGTGCGGGTCTGTGTTGCTGCAGCTGTTTGGTGGATAATGGCAGCGTTGACTAACAGAGCTGGCCTCTTGTATTGAGAAGAGGCGAGATTAGGGAGTGGCCGTGGTGTATTCGGGTCCACACACACACACACACACAGAGAGGCAGGGGTGGGGTGCGGAGAGAACACCATGTTTTTTTTCTTATTATTTGGGAAAGCGTTCAGGAGTGACTAAGGGAGGGTGTCATACTAACTGATTGCATCCAGATTGTATTCTAGCAGTGTTATTATTTGCACTGTGTTAAATCCAGGGAAGTCATGTTAAAACTTTGCAATGCATTCGTCAGACCTCGCCTAGAATATTGTGTTCAGTTCTGGTCACCTCCTTACAAAAAGGATATTGCTGCTCTAGAAAGAGTGCAAAGAAGAGCGACCAGAATTATCCCGGGTTTTAAAAGGCTTGTCGTATGCAGACAGGCTAAAAGAATTGAATATATTCAGTCTTGAACAAAGAAGACTACGCGGTGATCTGATTCAAACATTCAGAATCCTAAAAGGTAGAGACAATGTCGACCCAGG
This sequence comes from Acipenser oxyrinchus oxyrinchus, assembly GCA_030684275.1. Lineage (NCBI taxonomy): Eukaryota > Metazoa > Chordata > Actinopteri > Acipenseriformes > Acipenseridae > Acipenser > Acipenser oxyrinchus. The sequence continues at coordinate 63,656 of CM060301.1, forward strand.
GGACTTTTTCAACCTGAAAAAAGAAACAAGGACCAGGGGTCACAAATGGAGATTAGATAAAGGGGCATTCAGAACAGAAAATAGGAGGCACTTTTTTACACAGAGAATTGTGAGGGTCTGGAACCAACTCCCCAGTAATGTTGTGGAAGCTGACACCCTGGGATCCTTCAAGAAGCTGATTGATGAGATTCTGGGATCAATAAGCTACTAACAACCAAACGAGCAAGATGGGCTGAATGGGACCTCCTCTCGTTTGGAAACTTTCTTATGTTCTTATGTTCTTATGCTCTTATGTGTGTAAACTAAGCTGTACTTAAATATTAAGCTTGCATTGTAACACACGTAAGTCAACTTGGATAAAGTAATAATAATAATAATAATAATAATAATAATAATAATAATAATAATAGTAATATTATTAATAATAATAGTAATAGTTTGTCTCAGAAGTTTTCACAGTAATGCAGTGAATGGATCTCCATGCTGGTCTCTGCTCAGGTGGCACGCTGGCACAGTCTGTGCCCTTGACCCTCTGCACAGACTGCCAGCCTATTAATAGAGACGGTCAGCAATGTGATTTAAAAATAACCTGCTGCCCCCGATCCTGGCTGTGCAGCGCTGCGACCCCTCGGGATTGTTTCAGTGCAGGAGACTGTTAGAGACTCTCACTCAAAAACAAGGGCTCCGAACCCTTACCAGAGAGTACCACAGTGCCAGCATGGGAAAGCATAGGCAAGCATTGTAACCCTAACCCTAACCCTAACCCTAACCCTAACCCTAACCCTAACCCTTACCAGAGAGTACCACAGTGCCAGCATGGGAAAGCATAGGCAAGCATTGTAACCCTAACCCTAACCCACGCTTTTCCCATGATTACACTGAGCATTTAACATTGCTGTTTTTAATATGCTTTACCAGACCTCTCTGTGCTTTACAATGCTTCCCTATGCTTTACCAGACCTCTCTGTGCTTTACAATGCTTCCCTATGCTTTACCAGACCTCTCTGTGCTTTACAATGCTTCCCTATGCTTTACAGACCTCTCTGTGCTTTACAATGCTTCCCTATGCTTTACCACACCTCTCTGTGCTTTACAATGCTTCCCTATGCTTTACCAGACCTCTCTGTGCTTTACAATGCTTCCCTATGCTTTACCAGACCTCTCTGTGCTTTACAATGCTTCCCTATGCTTTACCAGACCTCTCTGTGCTTTACAATGCTTCCCTATGCTTTACCAGACCTCTCTGTGCTTTACAATGCTTCCCTATGCTTTACCAGACCTCTCTGTGCTTTACAATGCTTCCCTATGCTTTACCAGACCTCTCTGTGCTTTACAATGCTTCCCT
>CM060301.1:67500-85000 GCA_030684275.1 Acipenser oxyrinchus oxyrinchus
ATACTCTAACAAGGGGGAGGGGGCGGGACTCTCTTAGCTTAGAGGAAAAAAAAAAGAAAAACCGGACAATGTGAGATTTGAGATTTGAAACCATGCAGTGAAACCCTATTGCAAGAGCTCCTGTCTCTAACTCCATACCGCTGACCTCCATCACTCACACCTGGCTGCTTGACCAGGAGCCTCACAGCCAGGCTGGTTTCTCTCTCTGCTCACAGCCCTGTGTCAGCCTGTTCTGTATTATCCAGGCTTACACACAGCGCCGCGTCCGCAGTCTCAATTTAAGCTGTGACGGGACAGAGGGAACAGCACTTCTCAATCCCAGACAGAGAGGCGCGTCCCCCAGGATCGCCACGGTTTGCCCCAACACGAAAATATTCATTCTGTGGTGAGACTGTCTGATACCTCATTGTAGGTGCCCAGAGCCTCTCCTGGCAACGCTTAAACCAGTATTGCATTGCCAGTGTAGCGCCGCTGTCTGTCTGTCTGTCTGTCTGTCTGTCTGTCTGTCTGTCTGTCTGTCTGTCTGTCTGTCTGCATTGCCAGTGTAGCGCCCCTGTCTGTCTGTCTGTCTGTCTGTCTGTCTGTCTGTCTGTCTGCATTGCCAGTGTAGCGCCCCTGTCTGTCTGTCTGTCTGTCTGTCTGTCTGTCTGTCTGTCTGTCTGTCTGCATTGCCAGTGTAGTGCCCCTGTCTGTCTGTCTGTCTGTCTGTCTGTCTGTCTGTCTGTCTGTCTGTCTGTCTGCATTGCCAGTGTAGTGCCCCTGTCTGTCTGTCTGTCTGTCTGTCTGTCTGTCTGCATTGCCAGTGTAGCGCCCCTGTCTGTCTGTCTGTCTGTCTGTCTGTCTGTCTGTCTGTCTGTCTGTCTGCATTGTCATTAAAGATCATTTGGGAAGGGTACAGTTGGCACACTGTGGTCACATTCAAACTCATCCCATTGTAGCTGCCCTACACTTGTGCTAATATTGCCCTTAGTATAATACAGAGTCCTTTTTTACCTCTGTAATTTACCAAGTTTTCTCCATGGTTATACTCTCCATTTATCACAGTTTACCCTAGTTTACCATGCTTTTTAATATGCTTTACCAGACCTCTCTGTGCTTTACATTGCTTCCCTATGCTTTACCAGACCTCTCTGTGCTTTACATTGCTTCCCTATGCTTTACCAGACCTCTCTGTGCTTTACAATGCTTCCCTATGCTTTACCAGACCTCTCTTTGCTTTACAATGCTTCCCTATGCTTTACCAGACCTCTCTGTGCTTTACAATGCTTCCTTATGCTTTACCAGACCTCTCTGTGCTTTACAATGCTTCCCTATGCTTTACCAGACCTCTCTGTGCTTTACAATGCTGTCACAGTGTTATTACACTTTGCTGTGCTTTTATTAGGAGTGTGTGTATCAGCATTTAAGCAAGTGTGTCAATGTGTGACAGCGTATGTGTGACAGCGTGTGTGTGAGTCAGTGACTGTTTGAGTCAGATGGGGGCAGTTCAGAAAGATTTTTTCTCAGGAATGTGATAACAGGGAACAAAGACAGAGTCACACCCTTCCTGTCAACTGAACTCATAAAGTGTAGTAAAGCACAGAGAGAGGAGAGAGATCCAGCTCCTTCTCAAAGTGTAGTAAAGCACAGAGAGGAGAGAGATCCAGCCCCTTCTCAAAGTGTAGTAAAGCACAGAGAGGAGAGAGATCCAGCCCCTTCTCAAAGTGTAGTAAAGCACAGAGAGGAGAGAGATCCAGCCCCTTCTCAAAGTGTAGTAAAGCACAGAGAGGAGAGAGATCCAGCCCCTTCTCAAAGTGTAGTAAAGCACAGAGAGGAGAGAGATCCAGCCCCTTCTCAAAGTGTAGTAAAGCACAGAGAGGAGAGAGATCCAGCCCCTTCTCAAAGTGTAGTAAAGCACAGAGAGGAGAGAGATCCAGCCCCTTCTCAAAGTGTAGTAAAGCACAGAGAGGAGAGAGATCCAGCCCCTTCTCAAAGTGTAGTAAAGCACAGAGAGGAGAGAGATCCAGCCCTTCTCAAAGTGTAGTAAAGCACAGAGAGGAGAGAGATCCAGCCCCTTCTCAAAGTGTAGTAAAGCACAGAGAGGAGAGAGATCCAGCCCCTTCTCAAAGTGTAGTAAAGCACAGAGAGGAGAGAGATCCAGCCCTTCTCAAAGTGTAGTAAAGCACAGAGAGGAGAGAGATCCAGCCCCTTCTCAAAGTGTAGTAAAGCACAGAGAGGAGAGAGATCCAGCCCCTTCTCAAAGTGTAGTAAAGCACAGAGAGGAGAGAGATCCAGCCCCTTCTCAAAGTGTAGTAAAGCACAGAGAGGAGAGAGATCCAGCCCCTTCTCAAAGTGTAGTAAAGCACAGAGAGGAGAGAGATCCAGCCCCTTCTCAAAGTGTAGTAAAGCACAGAGAGGAGAGAGATCCAGCCCCTTCTCAAAGTGTAGTAAAGCACAGAGAGGAGAGAGATCCAGCCCCTTCTCAAAGTGTAGTAAAGCACAGAGAGGAGAGAGATCCAGCCCCTTCTCAAAGTGTAGTAAAGCACAGAGAGGAGAGAGATCCAGCCCCTTCTCAAAGTGTAGTAAAGCACAGAGAGGAGAGAGATCCAGCCCCTTCTCAAAGTGTAGTAAAGCACAGAGAGGAGAGAGATCCAGCCCCTTCTCAAAGTGTAGTAAAGCACAGAGAGGAGAGAGATCCAGCCCCTTCTCAAAGTGTAGTAAAGCACAGAGAGGAGAGAGATCCAGCCCCTTCTCAAAGTGTAGTAAAGCACAGAGAGGAGAGAGATCCAGCCCTTCTCAAAGTGTAGTAAAGCACAGAGAGGAGAGAGATCCAGCCCCTTCTCAAAGTGTAGTAAAGCACAGAGAGGAGAGAGATCCAGCCCCTTCTCAAAGTGTAGTAAAGCACAGAGAGGAGAGAGATCCAGCCCCTTCTCAAAGTGTAGTAAAGCACAGAGAGGAGAGAGATCCAGCCCCTTCTCAAAGTGTAGTAAAGCACAGAGAGGAGAGAGATCCAGCCCCTTCTCAAAGTGTAGTAAAGCACAGAGAGGAGAGAGATCCAGCCCTTCTCAAAGTGTAGTAAAGCACAGAGAGGAGAGAGATCCAGCCCCTTCTCAAAGTGTAGTAAAGCACAGAGAGGAGAGAGAGATCCAGCCCCTTCTCAAAGTGTAGTAAAGCACAGAGAGGAGAGAGATCCAGCCCCTTCTCAAAGTGTAGTAAAGCACAGAGAGGAGAGAGATCCAGCCCCTTCTCAAAGTGTAGTAAAGCACAGAGAGGAGAGAGATCCAGCCCCTTCTCAAAGTGTAGTAAAGCACAGAGAGGAGAGAGATCCAGCCCCTTCTCAAAGTGTAGTAAAGCACAGAGAGGAGAGAGATCCAGCCCCTTCTCAAAGTGTAGTAAAGCACAGAGAGGAGCCTCGCAGCTCTGTAATAACGCGTGTGTCTCTCCCCCTCCCCCTCTCTCATAAGGTATAACTGGGCAGAGTCAGATGACTTCTAATTATAAAGCATCAGAACACTGTGTTAATATTGAGAAGAGCCTCAGGGCGGAACTCAGAGTCCTCAGAAACTCTTAAAGGGGAAGTAACGAGGCTAGCATGAGCAGAAATAATTACAGAAACACAGTATGAATCTACAATCAGTTAATCTGTGCAGTCAACCCTGTCACTTATATCAGTTAATATGTCTGTTTGACCCTGTCTCTTATATCAGTTAATATGTCTGTTTGACCCTGTCTCTTATATCAGTTAATATGTCTGTTTGACCCTGTCTCTTATATCAGTTAATATGTCTGTTTGACCCTGTCTCTTATATCAGTTAATATGTCTGTTTGACCCTGTCTCTTATATCAGTTAATATGTCTGTTTGACCCTGTCTCTTATATCAGTTAATATGTCTGTTTGACCCTGTCTCTTATATCAGTTAATATGTCTGGTTGACCCTGTCTCTTATATCAGTTAATATGTCTGTTTGACCCTGTCTCTTATATCAGTTAATATGTCTGTTTGACCCTGTCTCTTATATCAGTTAATATGTCTGGTTGACTCTGTCTCTTATATCAGTTAATATCATCCTCATGAACTCCAATGTAAATATAAAGCAGGATTCTCGTCTCGTACGTTCCCAACGCATTCCAGAGATTAGTCAGGAATTCCCAATCCCAGATCCAGCCCTTGGAATTCCACAGGAGGGAGGGAGGGAGGGAGGGGCAGAGAGACACGCACTCACTCACACTCACACTCTCTCCAGGGCGAGCCTCTGCTCCGTCACCAAGGAAACCGTTTGAAAGTTTACCCTCTGATTGTCTCCGGTGACGTGCCTGTGGGGGTGCGAGGCAGTGTGAGGGGGGGCCCCGGAAACACACAGAAAGGGGGGGCCCGGAAACACAGAGAGGGGGGGCCCGGCTGTGTGTCAGAGGAATTCCCTTCCAGAGAGAGAGGGAGGGGGCAGGGAGAGAGGGGGGAGCGAGAGGGATGGAGAGAGGAAGGAGAGAGAGAGAGGAAGGGAGAGAGAGAGAGATAGTGAGAGAGAGAGAGAGAGAGAGAGGGACGGAGAGAGGAAGGAGAGAGAGAGAGGAAGGGAGAGAGAGAGATAGTGAGAGAGAGAGAGAGAGGGACGGAGAGAGGAAGGAGAGAGGAAGGAGAGAGAGAGAGAGAGAGGGGGAGGCAGGGATAGCTGCAGCTCCACAGTCTGACTCACTCAGCGACTGGAGTAATTGTTTGAACACAACACAATTAAAAAGGGAAGGAAGGGAAATAATCATGGGATGGCTGCCATAGCAACGCAGGGGGTGCTTTCCTTATCAACACGGCCGGTTTCCCATAGCAACGCGTGTGTGTTCCTACATTCTATGTTGATATTTAGTCATTTAAATCAACACCCTTTATCATTTCCCTGAAATTATATTCACAGCCTCAATATGCTTCATAATATATTTGGCAGTCTGCAGGTTTAAAACTCTCCCTCTCTCTCTCTCGCTCTCTCGCTCTCTTGCTCTCTCACTCTCTCTCTCTCTAGTTTTCCTCTCACCGGGGACACATTAGGCAGGCAGGGGAACGAGACTCCCGCTGCACAGCAGTGTGATCCAGTCCTGGTTTCACTGGGAGTTTAATAATCAGACACACCTGAGCTTGTTAGCTAGACACACTGGGGGCTGATCAAGCTGGTAGCAGTAAAACCTGGACTGGATCACACTGCTGTGCAATGGGAGTCTGATTCCCAGCCCCGTTTCCCTTAATTCTCGGGCTCTTCTAGTTTCACCTCAATAATACTGAAGGTTTGTGATGTGAAACTCCTCTCTCTCTCTCTCTCTCTCTCTCTCTCTCTCTCTCTCTCTCTCTCTCTCTCTCAGATTCCCAGCCCTGTTAGGTAACTTCCACTATTAGTGTGGAGAGATCGAATTTGGACAACCAGACAGACAGACACACAGACAGACACACAGACAGACAGACACACAGACACACAGACACACACACAGACAGACACACAGACAGACACAGACACTCAGACACACACACAGACAGACAGACACACAGACAGACACACACACACAGACACACACACAGACAGACACACAGACAGACACACACAGACACACACAGACAGACACACAGACACACACACACACACACACAGACAGACACACAGACACACACACACACACACACAGACACACAGGCAGTCTGGTCTGGTTTCAGAGCGGTCTCGATTGGGTCCGGGGGGCGCAGATGGAAACAGCGTGTTAAGAAAGCGGGTTCAGTCTGGTCCTGGCTGCCTGTGCTGGGGGAGCTCACAGAGACACACTGCTGGTTTCAGAGCGGTCTCGATTGGGTCCGGGGGGCGCAGATGGAAACAGCGTGTTTAGAAAGCGGGTTCAGTCTGGTCCTGGCTGCCTGTGCTGGGGGAGCTCACAGAGACACACTGCTGGTTTCAGAGCGGTCTCGATTGGGTCCGGGGGCGAGATGGAAACAGCGTGTTTAGAAAGCGGGTTCAGTCTGGTCCTGGCTGCCTGTGCTGGGGAGCTCACAGAGACACACTGCTGGTTTCAGAGCGGTCTCGATTGGGTCCGGGGCAGATGGAAACAGCGTGTTTAAAGCGGGTTCAGTCTGGTCCTGGCTGCCTGTGCTGGGGGAGCTCACAGAGACACACTGCTGGTTTCAGAGCGGTCTCGATTGGGTCCGGGGGGCGCAGATGGAAACAGCGTGTTTAGAAAGCGGGTTCAGTCTGGTCCTGGCTGCCTGTGCTGGGGGAGCTCACAGAGACACACTGCTGGTTTCAGAGCGGTCTCGATTGGGTCCGGGGGGCGCAGATGGAAACAGCGTGTTTAGAAAGCGGGTTCAGTCTGGTCCTGGCTGCCTGTGCTGGGGGAGCTCACAGAGACACACTGCTGGTTTCAGAGCGGTCTCGATTGGGTCCGGGGGGCGCAGATGGAAACAGCGTGTTTAGAAAGCGGGTTCAGTCTGGTCCTGGCTGCCTGTGCTGGGGGAGCTCACAGAGACACACTGCTGGTTTCAGAGCGGTCTCGATTGGGTCCGGGGGGCGCAGATGGAAACAGCGTGTTTAGAAAGCGGGTTCAGTCTGGTCCTGGCTGCCTGTGCTGGGGGAGCTCACAGAGACACACTGCTGGTTTTGTCAGAGTTTTCTTGCTGAGTTTCAGTCTCAATGCTGCTTCACAGCTCTGCCCCTCCTCCAGCTCCCCAGATAATCACATTACATTGTTTTGATGGAAATAATAAAAAAATCATAATGTCGAGCAAAGGACTGTCATGTGATAACATGAGTCAGAGACTTCCTGTGTGTGTGTGTCTCAGTGTCTGTGTGTGTGTGTGTGTGTGTGTCTCAGTGTCTGTGTGTGTGTGTGTGTGTGTGTGTGTCTTAGTGTCTGTGTGTGTGTGTCTCAGTGTCAGTGTGTGTGTGTGTCTCAGTGTCTGTCTGTGTGTGTGTCTCAGTGTCAGTGTCAGTGTGTGTGTGTGTCTCAGTGTCTGTGTGTGTGTGTGTCTCAGCGTCAGTGTGTGTGTGTCTCAGTGTCAGTGTATGTGTGTCTTAGTGTCTGTGTGTGTGTGTGTGTGTCTTAGTGTCTGTGTGTGTGTGTGTGTCTCAGTGCCAGTGTCAGTGTGTGTGTGTCTCAGTGTCAGTGTGTGTGTGTCTCAGTGTCAGTGTGTGTGTGTCTTAGTGTCTGTGTGTGTGTGTGCGTCAGTGTCTGTGTGTTTCCCTTTTGTAAACCTCCAAATGACATTGAACACTACAAAAATAATAATAATAATAATAATAATAATAATAATAATAATAATAATAATCAGTTTGTTTTTAACCAGGCTCCAGTGTGGTCAGTGTAGGGGTCTCTCACACACTGAGCAATGCAGTGCAGGGGTCTCTCACACACTCAGCAATGCAGTGCAGGGGTCTCTCACACACACTCAGCAATGCAGTGCAGGGGTCTCACACACACTCAGCAATGCAGTGCAGGGGTCTCTCACACACTCAGCAATGCAGTGCAGGGGTCTCACACACACACTCAGCAATGCAGTGCAGGGGTCTCTCACACACTCAGCAATGCAGTGCAGGGGTCTCTCACACACACTCAGCAATGCAGTGCAGGGGTCTCACACACACTCAGCAATGCAGTGCAGGAGTCTCTCACACACACTCAGCAATGCAGTGCAGGGGTCTCTCACACACACTCAGCAATGCAGTGCAGGGGTCTCTCACACACACTGAGCAATGCAGTGCAGGGGTCTCACACACACACTGAGCAATGCAGTGCAGGGGTCTCACACACACACTGAGCAATGCAGTGCAGGGGTCTCACACACACACTGAGCAATGCAGTGCAGGGGTCTCTCACACACACTGAGCAATGCAGTGCAGGGGTCTCTCACACACACTGAGCAATGCAGTGCAGGGGTCTCACACACACACTGAGCAATGCAGTGCAGGGGTCTCTCACACACACTGAGCAATGCAGTGCAGGGGTCTCTCACACACACTCAGCAGTGCAGTGCAGGGGTCTCACACACACACTGAGCAATGCAGTGCAGGGGTCTCTCACACACTCAGCAATGCAGTGCAGGGGTCTCTCACACACTCAGCAATGCAGTGCAGGGGTCTCTCACACACTCAGCAATGCAGTGCAGGGGTCTCTCACACACACTCAGCAATGCAGTGCAGGGGTCTCTCACACACTCAGCAATGCAGTGCAGGGGTCTCTCACACACTCAGCAATGCAGTGCAGGGGTCTCTCACACACACTCAGCAATGCAGTGCAGGGGTCTCACACACACACTGAGCAATGCAGTGCAGGGGTCTCTCACACACTCAGCAATGCAGTGCAGGGGTCTCTCACACACTCAGCAATGCAGTGCAGGGGTCTCTCACACACTCAGCAATGCAGTGCAGGGGTCTCTCACACACACTCAGCAATGCAGTGCAGGGGTCTCTCACACACTCAGCAATGCAGTGCAGGGGTCTCTCACACACTCAGCAATGCAGTGCAGGGGTCTCTCACACACACTCAGCAATGCAGTGCAGGGGTCTCACACACACACTCAGCAATGCAGTGCAGGGGTCTCTCACACACACTCAGGGTTCTAGTATTTATTTATTTTTTTGTTACTATCTCAGTTCACTTTCTAGGAATGCAAACAAAGTGTCTGATTTCTGATAAAGCACAGAGAGAAAGGCACTCTGGAAAAATGCAGTAAACGCACACAGATGACAAGGAGGAGGTCTTACACTGTGATGTCAAACAGAACAGGACGATGGGGATCTGTCCGTCCGTCCGTCTGTCTCTAGCTTTAAAAGCCTCTCTGACTCAGAGTGTGGGTCACTGGGCAGTCCAATAATGAAATTCCTCTCGGGCCAAACAGACACACCCTGCAGAATTAGGAAGCATGAGTCACCCCTCCCCTCCCCCCCCAGGTCCTGACTATCACAACCCTGACACAGTTTCACAATGCAACATTCTGGCAACTTCTACTGAGGCTTATAAACTCACACTAGCCCTGCTGCACCCAGCCCTGCGTTCCACATGGCTGGATCGCATCAATATCAGGGTCTAGCACTGTATATTATAAAGACATTTCAGAGGGCTGGATCGCATCAATATCAGGGTCTAGTGCTCTATATTATAAAGACATTTCAGAGGGCTGGATCGCATCGATATCAGGGTCTAGTGCTGTATATTATAAAGACATTTCAGAGGGCTGGATCGCATCGATATCAGGGTCTAGTGCTGTATATTATAAAGACATTTCAGAGGGCTGGATCGCATCGATATCAGGGTCTAGTGCTGTATATTATAAAGACATTTCAGAGGGCTGGATCGCATCGATATCAGGGTCTAGTGCTGTATATTATAAAGACATTTCAGAGGGCTGGATCGCATCGATATCAGGGTCTAGCGCTGTGTATTATAAAGACATTTCAGAGGGCTGGATCGCATCGATATCAGGGTCTAGCGCTGTGTATTATAAAGACATTTCAGAGGGCTGGATCGCATCGATATCAGGGTCTAGCGCTGTGTATTATAAAGACATTTCAGAGGGCTGGATCGCATCGATATCAGGGTCTAGCGCTGTGTATTATAAAGACATTTCAGAGGGCTGGATCGCATCAATATCAGGGTCTAGCGCTGTATATTATAAAGACATTTCAGAGGGCTGGATCGCATCAATATCAGGGTCTAGTGCTGTATATTATAAAGACATTTCAGAGGGCTGGATCGCATCAATATCAGGGTCTAGTGCTGTATATTATAAAGACATTTCAGAGGGCTGGATCGCATCACTATCAGGGTCTAGTGCTGTATATTATAAAGACATTTCAGAGGGCTGGATCGCATCACTATCAGGGTCTAGTGCTGTATATTATAAAGACATTTCAGAGGGCTGGATCGCATCAATATCAGGGTCTAGCGCTGTATATTATAAAGACATTTCAGAGGGCTGGATCGCATCGATATCAGGGTCTTCTATCTTTTATAAAGACCTTTCCCCCCCTCTCTCTCTCTCTCTCTCTCTCTCTCTCTCTCTCTCTCTCTCTCTCTCTCTCTCTCTCTCTCTCTCTCTGGTCCGCCTCTCTTCCTTTCCTCAGTTCCCACCTTCTCGTTCTGACTTGGTGTAGGAATGTCTTCAAAAGGAATACAAAGTCCGACAAGTCGAGACCTGAAAGAAGGAGCGAGGCAGACGGATAAAAGAGAGATAGATAGAGAGAGATACTACTGTTTACCCTTTTGTGCGCTCAAGCGCATCTCAAAACCGCCTGCATTCCAAGTCCAGTTTGTTTACCAAAGGAAGGTCGTTTTTTTTTACTTCTTTTCCACCCCCCACCCCCCCCCCCGCGAAACCTGCTAAGTGACCATGGTAAACCTTTATAAGGGTTATTCAGTAAATTAATATTAAATTGACATATTGTCGCGCATAGTATCGTATATCACAGCAACAAACGCGTCAGCTGTGTTCGGTTTGGCGTCTCTCTTGCAGGCTTGTCAGGGGTTGAGCTGCAATAGAAGAGTAGGCTGCTTTCTATCACTGTCTCGTCTAATTCAACCAGCTGTGAGGTCCGGGCATGAAGCGCCAGAGGAACTCCGATTAAAATAAACAAATAAACAAATAAACAAATAAATAAATAATCACAAACACCCATTCCTGACTCGTGAAGGCCTTACACGGAGTTTGTATTGAGCGGGTAAAACACAGTAGATTAGTCGGTTATTAGCAGCATGCTCCCAGGAACCAAGCCCTTTCCCGCAGGCTTTTAATGAGAATTATTCTGGTGCGACTTTACTGACAGCTTGATTGCGGGCTGCTAGCGCGGACTTGCGTGATTTCTGCAGCTTTTATAAACTCGCTTGACTTCGCAGCTGCGTGTTTCTGGAGGGACTGAGGCGGAATCGTGGCTTTGAAACGGGCTACGAAGCGGCACGCAAAATTGAGACGGGTTGACAGCGGGAGGTGGTACAGTGTAAAAAGCAGACAACGCTGGACAATTAATTATTTTAAAATGGTGTTCTTTAGAATTGATTGTAAGTACAACACGTTTTTCAATGTGAGCACATCTTTGTGTAGTACTACTACAGTATAAGACTACTCCCCCTTGTTTGATTGTTTTACACACGCGTAAAGTAAACAGTTCTGTGTTTGGGTATTGCGTGTTTCTCATGTTAATTTATTTAACAACTGTAACATTTAAAACACATGGATTTCAGCGCCATATTGGCACAACTCCAGTCTATCTCGTTGTTCCCTTTAAATACTCTTGAAAACGGGGGGGCGTTTCGCTTACTGGCAGCTTTCGGATAATGACAACTTTTGTGCTGGGAACCGAGAAGTTTGTTTATAAGCGGCACCTGCTGTAAATAAATACTGCGCAGAAAACGTACGCAGAAATATTTTAAAATAACCTTTTTTTTAAGTCCTATTCACACCTGTAGCGAGCGACGTTGTTTAAATATTACTTAGCTAAGGAACTTTTCATTTTTTTAAACGGACTTGTACGAATTACCTCTGCAGCCTGTCGCCACTCCCGTGCGCAAAGGTGTGTTTGTTTAATGAATTCACACAATAGGCGTGTACTCGGTTGTGTGGCTGGCTTGTGTAGGTAAGGAGTTGTTTCTTTGTTTTTTGGAGGAGGAGGGTGTTATTTTAGCTTTGCCAGGGGAAGCGATGCCCAGGCTTGTTTTGGATTGTGAGGTGGCCAAGGCCCGTCACCGTGCAACCAAAATACGCCTCAGCCGCTCCGGTTTTAACTCTCTGAAATGTATTTATTTATTTCTAAGCAGGCGCCCTTATCCAGGGCGACTTACAGCCGTAAACAAAAAATACATTTCAAGAATCACACTACAAGTAATAATACAATTAAGAGCAAGATAAAACACAATGACTTCGGTTCTAGCAAGTACAAGTATATGACAAAATAAGATTCAATATGGGAGCAGATAACAGTGTCAGTGATTGTTACATCAGGATACGATTAAATACAAAATGCTACAGATTAAATAACACGTGTGACAGATTACAGTACTCTGAAGTACAGGATTAAATGCAGTAAAATAGGGAGCAGATAAGAGCAAGTAAAGCGCGTTTCAGGGAGAGTGATAAGTGACCCGGGGGAAACACAGGGGAGTTTCTACAGGTGCTGTCTGAAGAGGTGAGTCTTGAGGAGGCGCCGGACGCGGCGCACAAAAGCAGTGACACGTGTCAGAAGAACTCAAGTGACAGTTTTAAAACGTTTTAATCTCCTCTGACCTCATTCTTACTGCAATGACTGAAACGCCGCGTGTTTGTATTTGTACTTATATATATCTAAAAGCACCGGGAGAGCGTGGTGCCGCATAGGGAAGCGTTGTAACGCACAGAGAGGTACACAGCTGCCTCAGACACTGCTCCCGGCTAGACGCAGGTACAGCAACGGATACCGAGGCACGGGATTGCATTCCTGGTTTTATATCGGGCTGTGTGCCCAAGACAGCTGCACAGCTAGCCATAAAAAACAACCACCCCAACACTGCTGCCTGACCCGACCCTTTTAGTTTCACCTCAATAATAACGCTGATGAAGGCACTGGAGCCCAAACGCTGCTCTACACGGTCCCGGTACCACTCTGGGCCGGTTATGACAGAATACCGAGACTTTGTTGAGCGCATCCATTTTAAAAGCACACCCACACTCTCTCTCTCTCTCTCTCCCCCTCCCTCTATCCATCAAACCTTTTACAGAGCAACGCCCTGTCCTTCCCAGACAGAGCTAGCTCGCCCTCTGCTGGACATTTCAAGACACTGCCGCTTCCTTCACAAAATGAGCGTAAATCAGGCTGATCAGCGGCGCTACAGAGGATATAAATACACCCGACAGTGTTCTCTGTTAAATCGGGCGGCTGCAGCGCATTGACTATCTGAATTTAACCCCAGCCCTGCCGAGGACGGTGAGAGGCTGTTTGCTGGAAGGTGTGGTTGATCTCTGGCTGTAGCAGTGGAGTTGTGTTTGCGTGCTTGTCATTCTTTCACAGCCTCGGGAATGACAAGCTCTCTCGGTATCCTTGCTTAGCAATGACAAGCTCTCTCGGTATCCTTGCTTAGAGACACGCAGCCTCGCTCCAGGCGGAGATCACCCCTTGTTGACCTGCACACACACTGAGGGGCTGATCAAGCTCGTAGTCAAACCTGGACTGGGTGACGCTGCTGTGCAACAGGAGTCTTTGCTTCCGTCCCTGCTTCAGCATTCTGAGGCGTGATGGATATTAAAAAAAGCTGTTTAAAATATGCATTTTTACGAAGGGATTAGAAAATGATTTCGTCGGCTGCGCTCACCCCCGTCTGCCGGTTTTCTCTTGGAGGGGAGTCGCTGTTGTTTTTCCTAAAACAGAACATACGAGTTCCAGTAAAGCAAAAAAAGTATATATATATATATATATATATATATATATATATATATATATATATATATATATATATATATATATATCTATCTATCTATCTATCTATCTATCTATCTATCTATCTATCTATCTATCTATAATACCCCCCTCTTGTGTGTTTGAAATGCCAGCCGCAGCGTGAGAGGGTGAGCGCACAGCCCAGGAATGATAATTGGACTGGGGGTTTGAGAGCAGAAACAAACACAGCCGCCTCTCTAACCTCGACGACTCCACTGCATCGAAACAAAGATTCAACCATACGAGAGCCCGATCGCTGCTCTGCGTGACTCGATCTCTTCTAGTTTCAATAATCACACTGATGAAGGCACTGGAGCCCAAACGCTGGTCTGCTTGACTCGATCTCTTCTAGTTTCAATAATCACACTGATGAAGGCACTGGAGCCCAAACGCTGGTCTGCTTGACTCGGTCTCTTCTAGTTTCAATAATCACACTGATGAAGGCACTGGAGCCCAAACGCTGGTCTGCTTGACTCGGTCTCTTCTAGTTTCAATAATCACACTGATGAAGGCACTGGAGCCCAAACGCTGGTCTGCTTGACTCGATCTCTTCTAGTTTCAATAATCACACTGATGAAGGCACTGGAGCCCAAACGCTGGTCTGCTTGACTCGGTCTCTTCTAGTTTCAATAATCACACTGATGAAGGCACTGGAGCCCAAACGCTGGTCTGCTTGACTCGGTCTCTTCTAGTTTCAATAATCACACTGATGAAGGCACTGGAGCCCAAACGCTGGTCTGCTTGACTCGGTCTCTTCTAGTTTCAATAATAACACTGATGAAGGCACTGGAGCCCAAACGCTGGTCTGCTTGACTCGGTCTCTTCTAGTTTCAATAATCACACTGATGAAGGCACTGGAGCCCAAACGCTGGTCTGCTTGACTCGGTCTCTTCTAGTTTCAATAATCACACTGATGAAGGCACTGGAGCCCAAACGCTGGTCTGCTTGACTCGGTCTCTTCTAGTTTCAATAATCACACTGATGAAGGCACTGGAGCCCAAACGCTGGTCTGCTTGACTCGGTCTCTTCTAGTTTCAATAATAACACTGATGAAGGCACTGGAGCCCAAACGCTGGTCTGCTTGACTCGATCTCTTCTAGTTTCAATAATCACACTGATGAAGGCACTGGAGCCCAAACGCTGGTCTGCTTGACTCGGTCTCTTCTAGTTTCAATAATCACACTGATGAAGGCACTGGAGCCCAAACGCTGGTCTGCTTGACTCGATCTCTTCTAGTTTCAATAATCACACTGATGAAGGCACTGGAGCCCAAACGCTGGTCTGCTTGACTCGGTCTCTTCTAGTTTCAGTAATAACACTGATGAAGGCACTGGAGCCCAAACGCTGGTCTGCTTGACTCGATCTCTTCTAGTTTCAGTAATCACACTGATGAAGGCACTGGAGCCCAAACGCTGGTCTGCTTGACTCGGTCTCTTCTAGTTTCAATAATAACACTGATGAAGGCACCGGAGCCCAAACGCTGGTCTGCTTGACTCGGTCTCTTCTAGTTTCAATAATAACACTGATGAAGGCACTGGAGCCCAAACGCTGGTTTGTTAAGTCTAGTATCTTATTCGTTTATATATATATATATATATATATATATATATATATATTCTTTGTGTTGACTGTACAGCTCTGCCAAACACAAGAATGACTATCAGACAGGAGTGAGAGAACTGCTTTATTACCCCCTCTCCCCGCGTACAGTAAGGCGAGCAGCAGGTCTCATTCAGTCATTCCTGTGAAAGTGCTTCGCTGAGTTTCATTTCACTGGACTGCACCAAGGCAAGGGCGAGCACTCAGGCATTGAGAAGGAAGGAGCAGAAGACAGAGAGAGAGAGAGAAAGAGAGAGAGGCAACTTCACTCTCCTTGAACATCATCGTTTCAGCCGGGGGTTCTGGGGGAGACCCCTTTTAAAGACGGATTTTAACAAGGGGACCCCCCAAACATAGACTAATCACTAACAAGAGAAACTAAGCAGTGTTGTAAAGCTGGCAAGAAGACTGAAACACGTTTAAAACTGCACGCCCCTTCCCAGAACACAGCTTCACCTCGGCACTGAAGAGTATTCACTCATTTTAAAACAGGGTGCTGTTTCACCTATACAATTCAATACAAGGAGTCTTCAAACCAAACCCGCACACATCCACGCAGGGTACTAAAAAAAACACAAGACACCAACACCACAGGAGATGTGAGCGTCACACATTTAGAACAGATTGCACGAAGCACACAGACCCTGCATAGAGACTTCATGCAGCCATTCGAGAGCCTGGCTATTCACTGTAATCAGCAGAAGAGATGAAACTCAAACATGCAGCGTTTCATCTGAATTCATCATCGCAGAGAAAGAGGGAGAGGATGCGTCCGAGATTGAACTTGTCATTTATTACGTTGTAAATTATTTTAACTTCGCAGTGTGTGTGTGTGATTCTTTAGTTAGATAATGGTCAATTAACTAACGACAGAAAGGACAAAAACAAAACAAACAAATGGTTCAGTTTGAAGTCTTTTTTTTTTTTTTGGGGAAGAATCGCTAAACATCACCACCAGAGGTGCCGGTGTGGTTGCTGCGCGGTGTGGAGCTCAGCGGGCAGCTGCTTGCTTCAATCCCTCCAGGTCTCTGTGCTCGCCTGCTCCTCACTTGAAGATCTTGCCCTGGCAGAAGGGCTTGCCCACGTGTGTGAAGTCTCCCTCCCAGGCGAAGTACTCCTTCACCATGGTCTTGCACTCCTCGCTGTCCACAGCCAGCTTCCTCCAGGTGTAGGACTCGTAGTCAATCTGCCAGTCCGGGGAGAGCTGCAGGGGAGAGAGGGGTTAGAGTTGAGCGGGGAGTGTGTGCGGCGATGGCAGGGGGGGTGTGCAGCGAGGGCAGGGTGTGTGTTTAGTGCAGCAGGGAGTATGCGCAGCGATGGCAGGTGTGTGCGCAGCGATGGCAGGGAGTGTGTGCGGCGATGGCAGGTGTGTGCGCAGCGATGGCAGGGAGTGTGTTTAGTGCAGCAGGGAGTATGCGCAGCGATGGCAGGGGGTGTGTGCAGCGATGGCAGGGAGTGTGCGCAGCGATGGCAGGGAGTGTGCGCAGCGATGGCAGGGGGGGTGTGCGGCGATGGCAGGGGGTGTGCGGCGAGGGCAGGGGGGGTGTTTAGTGCAGCAGGGAGTATGCGCAGCGATGGCAGGGGGGGTGTGTGCAGCGATGGCAGGGGGTGTGTGCAGCGAGGGCAGGGGGTGTGTTTAGTGCAGCAGGGAGTATGCGCAGCGATGGCAGGGGGTGTGTGCAGCGATGGCAGGGGG
Organism: Acipenser oxyrinchus oxyrinchus; assembly: GCA_030684275.1. Taxonomy (NCBI): domain Eukaryota; kingdom Metazoa; phylum Chordata; class Actinopteri; order Acipenseriformes; family Acipenseridae; genus Acipenser; species Acipenser oxyrinchus. Next base: position 84,199 of record CM060301.1, read on the forward strand.
TGTGTGCAGCGATGGCAGGGTGCAGGGGGTGTGTGTGTAGTTCTCACAGTAAAGGCCTGGTTCTCTTGTTCAGGTGTGTTGGTGTTTAGGACGAGGTCCTATTGAAGGAGTGTAGATGTATAGTCTGTGTTTAGTTATTTGTTACTCAGTGAAGGCATGTTGCTGTTGAATGGACGTGTAGAAGGGAGGGATGATTTGTTTAGTTTCTTTACTCAGTGTGAGCGTGTGTGTGTGTGAGCGTGTGTGTGTGTGAGCGTGTGTGTGTGTGAGCGTGTGTGTGTGTGTGAGCGTGTGTGTGTGTGTGTGAGCGCGCATGTACAGAGGGATGGTTATTCAAGCTGATTCAGTTTCTTTACTCAGTGTGTGTGTGTGTGTGTGTGTGTGTGTGTGTGTGTGTGTGTGTGTGTGTGTGTGTGTGTGTGTGTGTGTGTGTGTGTGTGTGTGTGTGTGTGTGTGTGCACACAGAGGGATGGTTATTCAAGCTGATTCAGTTTCACTCACAGTGAAGGCCAGGTCCTGTCCTCTGAACACCCAGATGCCAGAGATGCTGCCGTTGTTGTTTTCTCCAAACAGAATCACGCTGCCGAAGGCATTCTTACGCAGCTTCTCCAAGCGCTGGAACATTCCTGCAAGAAAGAAAGAAAGAAAGAAAGAAAGAAAGAGTGAGTGACAGAGAGAATCACGCTGCCAAAGACATTCTTACAGTTTCTCCAGCCCTACAGGAGACCGCGCTGTGCTCAGGGTTCAGGTTAGGCATTCTTACAGTTTCTCCAGCACTACAGGAGACCGCGCTGTGCTCAGG
>CM060301.1:90000-125000 GCA_030684275.1 Acipenser oxyrinchus oxyrinchus
TACCTGTTTGTATAGAGCAGAGCGCAGGCCACACACCAGACACTCACACTCCCTCTCACCTACACACACAGCCTCCCTGTCTCTCACTACCTGTTTGTATAGAGCAGAGCGCAGGCCACACACCAGACACTCACACTCCCTCTCACCCACACACACAGCCTCCCTGTCTCTAACTACCTGTTTGTACAGCCAGAGCAGAGCGCAGGCCACGCTGATGTCAGCCAGGCTCACTCGCTCTCCCACCAGGAAGGTCCTGCTCTTCAGATACTCATTCAGCAGCTCCAGCAGCCTGCGCACTTCCTCCTTCGCAAGCTCCGTCGCCTGGGGGAGAGGAGAGGGTTAACAGGGTCTAGCGCTGTATATTATAAAGACATTTCAGAGGGCTGGATCGCATCGATATCAGGGTCTAGCGCTATATATTATAAAGACATTTCAGAGGGCTGGATCGCATCAATATCAGGGTCTAGCGCTGTATATTATAAAGACATTTCAGAGGGCTGGATCGCATCAATATCAGGGTCTAGCGCTGTATATTATAAAGACATTTCAGAGGAGTGGATCGCGGGAGTGTACTTGGGACTCTGTGGCGCCCCCTGGTTACCTGCTTGTTGTACTGCATGATGCCCAGGGTAGGGAAGACCCAGGCGCTGGCTGGAGGAACGATCTCGCTGTCGGCAAAACTCATCCACTGCAGGACCTGAGCAGCAGCTTCCTTTGAGGAGCCACGCAGCGCGTCCGAGCCCACTGAGGAGAGGAGGGGAGGGGTTAACACGAGCAGGGCAGGGGAGAGGGAGGGGTTAACACGAGCAGGGCAGGGGAGAGGGAGGGGTTAACACGAGCAGGGCAGGGGAGAGGGAGGGGTTAACACGAGCAGGGCAGGGGAGAGGGAGGGGTTAGCAGGAGCAGGGCAGGGGAGAGGGAGGGGTTAACACGAGCAGGGCAGGGGAGAGGGAGGGGTTAACACGAGCAGGGCAGGGGAGAGGGAGGGGTTAACACGAGCAGGGCAGGGGAGAGGGAGGGGTTAACACGAGCAGGGCAGGGGAGAGGGAGGGGTTAACACGAGCAGGGGGCACTGAGAGAGGCTGGGTGGAGGGGGAGAGCTGGGCAGCACTTACAGTAGTGAGCAATGGCGTTGCTTTCAAACAGACAGAAACCATCATCTCCCTGGAAGGCTGGGACCTGAGAGAGAGAGAGAGAGAGAGAGAGAGAGAGGAGTTTCACATCACAAACCTTCAGTATTATTGAGGTGAAACTAGAAGAGCCCGAGAATTAAGGGAAACGGGGCTGGGAATCAGACTCCTATTACACAGCAGTGTGATCCAGTCCAGGTTTCACTGCTACCAGCTTGATCAGCCCCCAGTGTGTCTAGCTAACAAGCTCAGGTGTGTCTGATTATTAAACTCCCAGTGAAACCAGGACTGGATCACACTTCTGCAACGGCAGCCCAACACCCTTCACTAATATTGTACCAAGTATGTTAAAAGCTGAAAAACGTGATTAAATATCCAGGCACGTTTAGCCAGTAGAAAGGCATGTACCCAGCACCCCGACTCCCGGCGCACTCACCTTCCCCAGGGGGAATTTCTTGAGGAAGTCGGGGGTCTTGTTGGTCTGTCCGAAGTGGAACTGGGGCGGAGAGGAGGCCACCTGGACCTTGGCTCCGCTGTACTGGGCAGCGATCAGGGCTTTGAAAGCCCTCCAGTTCTCTGGATAGGTGTAGAGAGTCTGAGAGAGAGAGAGAGAGAGGATTCTGGGTTACTTGTCGTTTCATGCATTTCAGTTTCTCCTGGTATTTCTACTAAACTAACATTTAAAAGTCTAATACAGTTACAGATGTATGTATGTATTTATTTATTTAACCAGGAGATTTCCCCGTTGAGATCGCGGCCTCGTTTAAGAACGGGGCAGTTCGGAGGGCAGTGATTTGTCAGATTACAAATCCCTCATGAGAAATCGACCAATAAGCGTTTGTCAAATCACAGTGGCATTTCAGCGAGCCAATCACGTATGTTTTTTTTTTTTTTTTTTTATTTAATTTGAACCCAACCGTCACCTAGTGTTCTGACATGTCTCGTGGGCACGAGCAGACGTCTAAAATAATAATTAAAAAAACCAGCAGACTTTCCAAGAGCTGTATACAAAACCAAGGTATGACATCACGGCTATTATTAACTAACAAATACAGCGTAAAGTTGAATACACATCTATAAATAAATAAGAACTGAAACCGAACACTCATTATCAATAATAAATAACATTAATACCGGTATTGAATATTGGCTGTAGTGAATTATGAATGACAGGGAGTTTTGGAGTGAATTATTAATGAATGAGTTTCCATGTGACGTCATTACGCATCTATATTGATCTATGACGTACGCACGTAGCGCCTGGTTTAGATTTGCGTCAGCTCTATAGCAATCCACACAGCGGTCTATATTATATATATATATATATATATATATATATATATATATTGGTGAGCAAGCCGGCCTCTCAGCACAGGCTATTTCGGGAGATTTATTAATTATTTATTTATTTTTACCTCCTAAGTCGAATCTTGTACTGCCGGAAGAAACTTTCACCCCCACCCAAATGTAACGCGACACATTTTAAACAGAAATATAAATAAAAGCAGGATTATCTGCAGCGCCCCGGACACGGAGTTTTATTAATTTGAGATTTATTCATTCATTGATAAGAGCATGTCTCTGTCACGACGCGTCAGTTTACACACCTGCACGCCAAGTTCAACGTCGTTATCGAGAAACTACAGGAGTTTAAAACCGACTTCAAGCCACAAGAAAAACAAAACAGCCACAAAAACCAGCGATTTAATAACAACAATAAATACACGAGCCCTTCAGCAGAATCACTTTCAATGCCGGTTTGAAAACCTCGATGTGATTTATCCTGCGCTTTTGCTAAGCACGGTTAAAAGAGTTCGTCTTTTTCATACAATGTCTTAATAAGAAACGCCACGGAAAAAGCTGACCTCCGTGAAGCAAACCGTACAAAACAAACGACAATAAAAATGAGATTACAAGCCGCCCTGAAAGCCTCGGCCGGCTCTGCGTGTTTCCCGTGACTTCAATCAAATCCCCCCCAAAAATCATTCCTGTCCCGCTCCCGGGCGGGAACGCGGGCTCTCGCCGGGGGATTGCAGTGACATCGCGGGGTGGGATGGAGGAGATTTCAATCGGATGAAACGAGCCCTAAAGAGCCACTCACCCCGGCCGCCATGTTCAAGAAAAAGAGAGAGAAGGAGGAGGAGCGGCGCGCGACACTGTCGCAAAGACAGGCAGGGGGGCGTGGCCAGCGGGGGAGTGACGTCTGATAGAGGGCGGGGCTTATATAGATGGGCGGGGCTAAGGGAGGGGGGAGGTTGGATATTCCTTAACATATAACAAACCCTGATAGTGATGCGATCCAGCCCTCTGAAATGTCTTTATAATATACAGCGCTAGACCCTGATATTGATGCGATCCAGCCCTCTGAAATGTCTTTATAATATACAGCGCTAGACCCTGATATTGATGCGATCCAGCCCTCTGAAATGTCTTTATAATATACAGCACTAGACCCTGATATTGATGCGATCCAGCCCTCTGAAATGTCTTTATAATATACAGCGCTAGACCCTGATATCGATGCGATCCAGCCCTCTGAAATGTCTTTATAATATACAGCACTAGACCCTGATATTGATGCGATCCAGCCCTCTGAAATGTCTTTATAATATACAGCACTAGACCCTGATAGTCGATGCGATCCAGCCCTCTGAAATGTCTTTATAATATACAGCACTAGACCCTGATATTGATGCGATCCAGCCCTCTGAAATGTCTTTATAATATACAGCACTAGACCCTGATATTGATGCGATCCAGCCCTCTGAAATGTCTTTATAATATACAGCACTAGACCCTGATATTGATGCGATCCAGCCCTCTGAAATGTCTTTATAATATACAGCACTAGACCCTGATATTGATGCGATCCAGCCCTCTGAAATGTCTTTATAATATACAGCACTAGACCCTGATATTGATGCGATCCAGCCCTCTGAAATGTCTTTATAATATACAGCACTAGACCCTGATATTGATGCGATCCAGCCCTCTGAAATGTCTTTATAATATACAGCACTAGACCCTGATATTGATGCGATCCAGCCCTCTGAAATGTCTTTATAATATACAGCACTAGACCCTGATATTGATGCGATCCAGCCCTCTGAAATGTCTTTATAATATACAGCTAGACCCTGATATTGATGCGATCCAGCCCTCTGAAATGTCTTTATAATATACAGCCTAGACCCTGATATTGATGCGATCCAGCCCTCTGAAATGTCTTTATAATATACAGCTAGACCCTGATATTGATGCGATCCAGCCCTCTGAAATGTCTTTATAATATACAGCACTAGACCCTGATATTGATGCGATCCAGCCCTCTGAAATGTCTTTATAATATACAGCGCTAGACCCTGATATTGATGCGATCCAGCCCTCTGAAATGTCTTTATAATATACAGCGCTAGACCCTGATATTGATGCGATCCAGCCCTCTGAAATGTCTTTATAATATACAGCACTAGACCCTGATATTGATGCGATCCAGCCCTCTGAAATGTCTTTATAATATACAGCACTAGACCCTGATATTGATGCGATCCAGCCCTCTGAAATGTCTTTATAATATACAGCACTAGACCCTGATATTGATGCGATCCAGCCCTCTGAAATGTCTTTATAATATACAGCGCTAGACCCTGATATTGATGCGATCCAGCCCTCTGAAATGTCTTTATAATATACAGCTAGACCCTGATATTGATGCGATCCAGCCCTCTGAAATGTCTTTATAATATACAGCTAGACCCTGATATTGATGCGATCCAGCCCTCTGAAATGTCTTTATAATATACAGCTAGACCCTGATATCGATGCGATCCAGCCCTCTGAAATGTCTTTATAATGTATATCTAATGGGGCTCCAGGACTGGGATTGAGTGATTAGACTCTCCTGCTAGAGAATCTTGTGATTTACCAGACAGAGTGAAAAAGTAAATAATAATAATAATAATAATAAGACTAATTGTGAAGTCACAGAAACATCAGTACAAGACGACAGTGGAAATGTAGGAGGTCAAAACAATTTTATTACACTGAACACCATCGTTGTTATTATTTTCACTTTATTATTTAAAAAAAAATATACAATAATAATAATAACTTGACACGTCGACTGTGATTTCTGAGAAACATTTTAAAGAAAGGTCCACTGGGTTTCGTTGTCGTGAGACAGCCGGCTCCTCTCCTCCAGGCACGCACACGCACACGCACACGCACACGCACACGCACACGCACACGCACACGCTAACTAACCAGACCTGCGGGGGGAAAGGGAGAAGTTTCTGAGACGAGCACATCTTTATAAAATCACTCAGGATCAGGGGCAGCAGATCTGAGCTTTCACAAAGAAAAGCCATTGAAAAAAAAAACCACCAGAAGACACTGAAGAAAAAAAAAAAAATCGAAGCGCTTATCGCTTCATTTATGAAGTTTCTTTTAGTGTTTCTACTAAAACTAAAATTGAAAAGTGCAATCTTACGAGCAGTGATGTCACTGTGCGCAGTGATGTCATTACGTGCGCAGTGATGTCATTACGTGCGCTTATCGTAACAGAAGAAATCAGCTTCGCAATTGTTAATTTTTTGAGACAATAAAAACAAAACCAAAAATAAACGTTAAAAAAAACCACCTGAAACGATCAACATCTCTGCTTGTGACTCCGTAAGAGAGCCGCGGATTTAAAATGCTCGACGACAAGGCGTCAATGACGGCCTGAAATTCAGAACACAGAGATCAGACACAAACTGAAACTTACCCAGATAGTCATCCATCAGGGAGCCGATAGCAAACTGGAGGAGAGAGAGAGAGAGAGGGAGGGAGGGGAGGGGAGGGAGGGGAGGGGAGGAGGGAGGGGAGGGGAGGGGAGGAGGGGAGGGGAGGGGAGGGGAGGGGAAGGGGAGGAGGAGAGGGGAGGAGGGGATGGGAGAGGAGCAGGGGTTACTCACAGCACACACAGTCTGATTCACACGTCACAGTGCTGGCTGTTGCATCACTGCTCTGAACACTGCGAGGCTGCAGCTCCAGCACTCTCTCACTCTCACTCTCTCTCACTCTCACACTCTCTATTCAAGTTCAGATACTTCACTGGCATGACAAGCTGAACCAGTGTTGAAATAAACGAGGATATCTGTGTGTCGGGTTCAGCTGCTCTCTATCTCAGCTCTCATCTCTCTCTTTCTATCTCAGCTCTCTCTCTCTCTCTCTGGGTCTCAGCTTTCTGTATCTCAGCTCTCATCTCTCTCAGCTCTCATCTCTCTCAGCTCTCTCTCTCTATCTCAGCTCTCATCTCTCTCAGCTCTCATCTCTCATCTCTCTCTCAGCTCTCATCTCTCTCAGCTCTCATCTCTCTCTCAGCTCTCATCTCTCATCTCTCTCTCAGCTCTCATCTCTCTCAGCTCTCATCTCTCTCTCTCTATCTCAGCTCTCATCTCTCTCAGCTCTCATCTCTCTCTCAGCTCTCATCTCTCTCAGCTCTCATCTCTCTCTCTCTATCTCAGCTCTCATCTCTCTCAGCTCTCATCTCTCTCTCTCAGCTCTCATCTCTCTCAGCTCTCATCTCTCTCTCTCAGCTCTCATCTCTCTCAGCTCTCATCTCTCAGCTCTCATCTCTCTCAGCTCTCATCTCTCTCTCTCTATCTCAGCTCTCATCTCTCTCTCAGCTCTCATCTCTCTCAGCTCTCATCTCTCTCTCAGCTCTCATCTCTCTCTCAGCTCTCATCTCTCTCTCAGCTCTCATCTCTCTCAGCTCTCATCTCTCAGCTCTCATCTCTCTCAGCTCTCATCTCTCTCTCAGCTCTCATCTCTCTCAGCTCTCATCTCTCTCTCTATCTCAGCTCTCATCTCTCTCAGCTCTCATCTCTCTCAGCTCTCATCTCTCTCAGCTCTCAGCTCTCTCTCTATCTCAGCTCTCATCTCTCTCAGCTCTCATCTCTCTCAACTCTCATCTCTCTCAGCTCTCATCTCTCTCAGCTCTCATCTCTCTCTCTCTATCTCAGCTCTCATCTCTCTCAGCTCTCATCTCTCTCAACTATCATCTCTCTCAGCTCTCTGTATCTCAGCTCTCTCTATCTCTATCAGCTCTTTCATCTCTCTCTCTCTCTCTCTGTCTCTCAGCTCTCTGGGTCTCAGCTTTCTGTATCTCAGCTCTCTCTCAGCTCTCTCTATCTATCTCTCTCTCAGCTCTCTCTCTCTGTCTGACTCTCACATCACAACACTGCTGAACACTGAGCAGTGAATCAGTGAAGGGTCTTAAACAGGACAGCAGGGTCTGACCAGGAATCAATGAGGCAGCGCTGTGTTCCTGTCTCACTGGGGTCAGGACGGACAGACAGACTTGGGACTCACAATATCGTTCTTGTCGACTCTCGTCCCGACAATCTTCAATCGAATCTCATCATCCTGCTGAATCACAATGTCCTGAAACAAACAAACACAAGACTGAAAACAAACACAACCACAACCCTGAAAACAAACACAACCCTGAAAACAAACACAACCACAGCCCTGAAAACAAACACAACCCTGAAAACAAACACAAGACTGAAAACAAACAAACACAAGACTGAAAACAACCACAGCCCTGAAAACAAACACAACCACAGCCCTGAAAACAAACAAACACAAGACTGAAAACAACCACAACCCTGAAAACAAACACAACCACAACCCTGAAAACAAACACAACCCTGAAAACAAACACAACCCTGAAAACAAACAAACACAAGACTGAAAACAAACACAAACACAACCCTGAAAACAAACACAACCCTGAAAACAAACACAACCCTGAAAACAAACAAACACAAGACTGAAAACAAACACAACCACAGCCCTGAAAACAACCACAGCCCTGAAAACAAACACAACCACAGCCCTGAAAACAAACAAACACAAGACTGAAAACAAACACAAACACAGCCCTGAAAACAAACACAACCACAACCCTGAAAACAAACACAACCCTGAAAACAAACACAAACACAAGACTGAAAACAACCACAACCCTGAAAACAAACACAGCCCTGAGAACAAACAAAATCTGTGCGTGTCTCTGCTTGTGTGTCTCTGCTTGTGCGTCTCTGTGTGCGTGCGTGCGCGTGTCTGCACGTCTCTGACACTCACCTCGTCGGTGGTCTTGTAGCAGGGGGGGTTGGAGTTGGGGTCGAACTCCATCTCGGAGGGGATCGACTGCAAAACAAGACAGAGGCTGTGACCGTCCACACCGTCCCACCCCGTCCCTCACCGTCCACACCGTCCCTCACCGTCCACACCGTCCCTCACCGTCCACACCGTCCCTCACCGTCCCTCACCGTCCACACCGTCCCACCCCGTCCACACCGTCCCTCACCGTCCACACCGTCACACAGAGCCAGCGTCTCTCTCTCTCCACACCGTCACACACAGAGCCAGCGTCTCTCTCTCCACACCGTCACACACAGAGCCAGCGTCTCTCTCTCTCTCCACACCGTCACACACAGAGCCAGCGTCTCTCTCTCTCCACACTGTCACACACAGAGCCAGCGTCTCTCTCTCTCCACACCGTCACACACAGAGCCAGCGTCTCTCTCTCTCCACACCGTCACACACAGAGCCAGCGTCTCTCTCTCTCCACACCGTCACACACAGAGCCAGCGTCTCTCTCTCTCCACACCGTCACACACAGAGCCAGCGTCTCTCTCTCTCCACACTGTGCTGCAGGAATACTTTCAGTGAGACTCACGTGTCTGGAGATGAAGCAGGACATGGGGCCAATCTCAGTGAAGAGCCCGACCTGAGAGGGAGAGAGAGAGAGAGAAAGAGAGGGAGAGAGAGAGAGAAGGGGAGAGAGAGAGGAGAGGAGAGGGAGAGGGAGGAGGGAGGGAGAGGAGAGGAAGGAGGGAGAGAGAGGAGGAGGGAGATGGTAGCAGGTATAATTTATATATTGAAAAAATAAAAATAATAATATAAGAAACACCCACAGCTCGTGTATTCATTGCCATGAAACCCCCTCCCTCCCCTCCTGTGATCCTGTGATCCCGTGATCTCCTCTCACCTTGTTGACCTGAGTGACCACAGCATCGACCACCTCTCCCTTGAAGGGCCGGAACACGATGGCCTTGTACTTGACCGGGTAGAGAACGAAGCCTCTGCTGGGCTGGATCACCCCCGCGCCGATATTATCAATGGTGGTGACCGCAATTACAAACCCATACCTGAGGAGGGAGACAGAGAGACAGGGGCAATGCGATCACCATTCAACACAGAGACAGAGAGACAGGGGCAATGCGATCACCATTCAACACAGAGACAGAGAGACAGGGGCAATGCGATCACCATTCAACACAGAGACAGAGAGACAGGGGCACTGCGATCACCATTCAACACAGAGACAGGAGCAATGCGATCACCATTCAACACAGAGACAGAGAGACAGGGGCAATGCGATCACCATTCAACACAGAGACAGAGAGACAGGGGCACTGCGATCACCATTCAACACAGAGACAGGAGCAATGCGATCACCATTCAACACAGAGACAGAGAGACAGGGGCAATGCGATCACCATTCAACACAGAGACAGAGAGACAGGAGCAATGCGATCACCATTCAACACAGAGACAGAGAGACAGGGGCAATGCGATCACCATTCAACACAGAGACAGAGAGACAGGGGCAATGCGATCACCATTCAACACAGAGACAGGGAGACAGGGGCAATGCGATCACCATTCAACACAGAGACAGGAGCAATGCGATCACCATTCAACACAGAGACAGAGAGACAGGGGCAATGCGATCACCATTCAACACAGAGACAGAGAGACAGGGGCAATGCGATCACCATTCAACACAGAGACAGAGAGACAGGGGCAATGCGATCACCATTCAACACAGAGACAGAGAGACAGGAGCAATGCGATCACCATTCAACACAGAGACAGGAGCAATGCGATCACCATTCAACACAGAGACAGAGAGACAGGGGCAATGCGATCACCATTCAACACAGAGACAGAGAGACAGGGGCAATGCGATCACCATTCAACACAGACACATTATTAAACTCCCAGTGAAACCAGGACTGGATCACACTGCTGTGCAGCGGGAGTCTCGCTCCCAGCCCCCCTCTCTCTCTCTCACTCACTTCCCCGTGCAGGTTCCCTCCACCTCAGTGAAGAGTTTCTGCTTCACGGTGTTCAGGAGGTTCGGACCGAAGTACCGCGGGTGAAGCAAGATCTCGTGTTCCAGAGAAATCTAGAAAAGAAAAATACAGAGAGAGAGAGAGAGAGAGAGAGAGTCCACATTGATCAATCCCGTTCAGTTTGACGCTACAGTATAATCCCCCCTTCTTCGGTGTCTGTGTTAGTTTGTTGCATTCGTCCAGTTTAGTTTCATTAAAGCTGCAGACAGACAGACAGACAGACAGACAGAGACACACACACACACACACACACACACACACACACACACACACACACACACACACACACACACACACACACACACACACACACAATCCCGTTCGGTTTGGCATTTCAGTTTGGTGTAGGGAGCCCAGACGAGTCGCAGTATCGTTACATTCATTCATTCATTTATTATCAGAACTCGGTTAAACACGTTTCAGATGTGTAGGGTTTGCTAGCGGGGAACAGGTTAGTAAATATGAATTATTATTCGAGTTTCCCCGGAGCCAAATCGCCTCGCAGTAAATCTAAAACTTTAGACATTATAGTCAATGTAACACAATCACAGAAACACATCCGTTCACTCACATGGTAAAACATCGCGGCCGCTCTTTCTGCTTTGCAACAAAGACGGTTCACTCTTTAAAAAAACAAATAAACTAAAATCAAATCCGTAATATTACAGAATCGTGCAGCGAGGCGAGCAAACCAAATGAAAACCCCGTTACCGCGTCCCTCCACTTACTACAACCACTTCCGGATCAGCCGTTCAAAGCAAGGCGGTAGCCTCGTCAGTATAACCACGCCCACACCGCGCATGTGCGTTCCAAGCCCCGCCCGTCCCCTCAGCCCCGCCCTGTCGCTGCTGGTTCAAGTTTAGCGATCGTGCGAGAACAGAGAGGGGACACGGGCTGGGCTGGGCTGGGCTGGGCTGGGCTGGGCTGTTATTTTATTAGTTAGCTGTGTATTTTAAACTTGTATAATTCTTCATTTGCTTTTGTATGTCTGCTGTCTTTCCACCTGCCCCTGTCTCTCTCAGAGAGATATTCTCAATAGTAGATATTCTAGATGTCTTGTATTTTGTAGATTCTCCCCCATCATGTCAGCTGTACAATCAAATGACAAACAGCAAAAACATCTTCATTTAAAACAAACTTTATTCAAATTATTATAATTCTAATAGTTTTTATTTTTTTACAGAAGCATTGGATTTCAAACACATCCAACCCTTTCCTAATACAAAAGTAAAAACAGGTTTAAAAATTTAAAAAAAAAAAATCACTGAAGCAAAATGCTGCGATGTGTTAAAAAAACACAATTAAAGCTGAAAAACTACAATTAAAACAAGAAACACAACATTTCATTCTGCGTTTCTTTATAAAAGATTTCGAAAGTTAGTCGAGGATTGTAAAAATCCACTGCAATTAAAAAAACAAACAATGAAGCTGTGAAATGAGTGAAGATATTTTAAAAAGCTCCCTGAGCCGCGACCCATTCCTCCTCCAGAGTCAGAAATCACAATTAAACCAACACTTAAAATCAAGCAAAACAGACTCTCTCTGCAGCAGCTGAGAAAAGGACCCATCTGTTCCAATCCCGTCTCTCTTATTAGCTTTGGCTCCACAGCTGTCAGGCAGTACTGTCCAGTCTTTGAATAGCGGAGCCCCAGCCTGTCAAAGGGCTGGTCTCACCCCCCCTGCCTGTAGATTAGCTCGGTGTGTGCAGCCAGCAGCTCTGGTTGTGCTCCTTGCTCAGAGGCACCGCGTGGGAGGAGCCCCAGTCCCTCTCAAACACCCCCTGGAGCTGGCGCTGCACGGTGCCCTGCTCCCCCATCCCTGCAGCCCCAGTCTGGTTCACCACCAGCCCCACGCCGGCCGTCTGCGTGAAGTAACTCTCAGACCAGTTGGAGGTTCCTACGAGATTGAGAGAGAGACAGAGAGAGAGGAGAGGGGGGAGAGAGAGAGAGAGGGGAGAGAGACAGAGACAGAGAGAGAGAGGGGGCAGAGAGAGAGAGAGAGATTCAGTAGTTTCTGCAACGTTACATCTATTTGTCATGTTTAAGTATCAATTCTGCTGCATTTTGACCCAAGACTACACAATGATTTTCCTCTCCAAACCCATTTATGTTTGCTGCTCCGGTCAGTGCAGTGTGTTTGTGTGTGTGTGTTTGCTGCTCCGGTCAGTGCAGTGTGTTTGTGTGTGTGTGTTTGCTGCTCCGGTCAGTGCAGTGTGTTTGTGTGTGTGTTTGCTGCTCCGGTCAGTGCAGTGTGTTTGTGTGTGTGTGTTTGCTGCTCCGGTCAGTGCAGTGTGTTTGTGTGTGTGTTTGCTGCTCCGGTCAGTGCAGTGTGTTTGTTGCTCCGGTCAGTGCAGTGTGTTTGTGTGTGTGTTTGCTGCTCCGGTCAGTGCAGTGTGTTTGTGTGTGTGTTTGCTGCTCCGGTCAGTGCAGTGTGTTTGCTGCTCCGGTCAGTGCAGTGTGTTTGTGTGTGTGTTTGCTGCTCCGGTCAGTGCAGTGTGTGTGTGTGTGTGTTTGCTGCTCCGGTCAGTGCAGTGTGTTTGTGTGTGTGTTTGCTGCTCCGGTCAGTGCAGTGTGTGTGTGTGTGTTTGCTGCTCCGGTCAGTGCAGTGTGTTTGTGTGTGTGTGTTTGCTGCTCCGGTCAGTGCAGTGTGTTTGTGTGTGTGTGTTTGCTGCTCCGGTCAGTGCAGTGTGTTTGTGTGTGTGTTTGCTGCTCCGGTCAGTGCAGTGTGTTTGTGTGTGTGTTTGCTGCTCCGGTCAGTGCAGTGTGTTTGTGTGTGTGTGTTTGCTGCTCCGGTCAGTGCAGTGTGTTTGTGTGTGTGTTTGCTGCTCCGGTCAGTGCAGTGTGTTTGTGTGTGTGTGTTTGCTGCTCCGGTCAGTGCAGTGTGTTTGTGTGTGTGTTTGCTGCTCCGGTCAGTGCAGTGTGTTTGTGTGTGTTTGCTGCTCCGGTCAGTGCAGTGTGTTTGTGTGTGTGTTTGCTGCTCCGGTCAGTGCAGTGTGTTTGTGTGTGTGTTTGCTGCTCCGGTCAGTGCAGTGTGTTTGTGTGTGTGTTTGCTGCTCCGGTCAGTGCAGTGTGTTTGTGTGTGTGTTTGCTGCTCGGTCAGTGCAGTGTGTTTGTGTGTGTGTTTGCTGCTCCGGTCAGTGCAGTGTGTTTGTGTGTGTGTTTGCTGCTCCGGTCAGTGCAGTGTGTTTGTGTGTGTGTTTGCTGCTCCGGTCAGTGCAGTGTGTTTGTGTGTGTGTTTGCTGCTCCGGTCAGTGCAGTGTGTTTGTGTGTGTGTTTGCTGCTCCGGTCAGTGCAGTGTGTTTGTGTGTGTGTTTGCTGCTCCGGTCAGTGCAGTGTGTTTGTGTGTGTGTTTGCTGCTCCGGTCAGTGCAGTGTGTGTGTGTGTGTGTGTTTGCTGCTCCGGTCAGTGCAGTGTGTGTGTGTGTGTGTGTTTGCTGCTCCGGTCAGTGCAGTGTGTTTGTGTGTGTGTTTGCTGCTCCGGTCAGTGCAGTGTGTTTGTGTGTGTGTGTTTGCTGCTCCGGTCAGTGCAGTGTGTTTGTGTGTGTGTTTGCTGCTCCGGTCAGTGCAGTGTGTGTGTGTGTGTGTGTTTGCTGCTCCGGTCAGTGCAGTGTGTTTGTGTGTGTGTGTGTTTGCTGCTCCGGTCAGTGCAGTGTGTTTGTGTGTGTGTGTGTTTGCTGCTCCGGTCAGTGCAGTGTGTTTGTGTGTGTGTGTGTTTGCTGCTCCGGTCAGTGCAGTGTGTTTGTGTGTGTGTGTTTGCTGCTCCGGTCAGTGCAGTGTGTTTGTTTGTGTGTGTGTTTGCTGCTCCGGTCAGTGCAGTGTGTTTGTGTGTGTGTGTGTTTGCTGCTCCGGTCAGTGCAGTGTGTTTGTATGTGTGTTTGCTGCTCCGGTCAGTGCAGTGTGTATGTGTGTGTGTGTCAGTCACCATGTACTTGTGCGTGATTCACTCTGGTGCAGTGTGATTGCCTCCTGCTCAGGGCTGTGAGGTGTGTGTGAACACCTTCTGAAAGAGAAAATACAAGAAATAAAACAAACAAACATTCTGCAAAACAAATCTGAAGGTCCGAGGCATCGGAGGCTGCTGTGCTGTGTGTGTGTGTGTGTGCGTGTGTGTGTGTGTGTGCGTGTGTGTGTGTGTCAGTGTGTGTGTGTGTCTCACTGTATTCAGGGTCAGTGTGTATTCCTGTGTGCGTCTCACAGTATTCAGGGTCAGTGTGTGTTCCTGTGTGCGTCTCACAGTATTCAGGGTCAGAGTGTATTCCTGTGTGCGTCTCACAGTATTCAGGGTCAGTGTGTGTTCCTGTGTGTGTCTCACAGTATTCAGGGTCAGTGTGTGTTCCTGTGTGTGTCTCACAGTATTCAGGGTCAGTGTGTGTTCCTGTGTGCGTCTCACAGTATTCAGGGTCAGTGTGTGTGTCTCACTGTATTCAGGGTCAGTGTGTGTTCCTGTGTGCGTCTCACAGTATTCAGGGTCAGTGTGTGTTCCTGTGTGCGTCTCACAGTATTCAGGGTCAGTGTGTGTTCCTGTGTGCGTCTCACAGTATTCAGGGTCAGTGTGTGTTCCTGTGTGCGTCTCACAGTATTCAGGGTCTGTGCGTGTTCCTGTGTGCGTCTCACAGTATTCAGGGTCAGTGTGTATCCCTGTGTGCGTCTCACAGTATTCAGGGTCAGTGTGTGTGTCTCACTGTATTCAGGGTCAGTGTGTGTTCCTGTGTGCGTCTCACAGTATTCAGGGTCAGTGTGTGTTCCTGTGTGTTTCTCACCACTTGCACGTTGCAGTTCAGGGGCTCCTGTCTCAGCACGCTCAGCGACTCCAGGAAGATGAACATGGGGTGGAAGGAGTGCTCCCAGCAGCTCACCAGCAAGCGCACCTCCACCCCCCGGCCACAGGAGGCAGCACGCAGGGCAGAGTCCAGGGGGGGCCAGAACCTGGGCAAGGCAACTCTCAATTAGGATTGCATTCTGAATACGTACTGTCAGACACACACACACACACACTCTCTCTCAGACTCACCCTCTGGGGCTGCAGTACTGGCACTGAGGCAGGAAGTCCATGACAGAGATGTAAACAAACTGCCTGGCGTCTCCGATCACGCTGAGAATGGCGGCGAGGTCGTCCGTGCGTCCGTCTGCACACAGCGAGGGCGGGGCGCTCTGGAACATGGGGAGGGGTCTCAGAGTCACTCACAGGATTGAAAAGACAGGTCAGCTACAACATGCGCTCGTGTGCGTTTGAGACCCAACCAGCAGCTCAGCACAGTTTCAATGGCTGCTCCTACACTCACCGACAGGTAGACCTCAGCAGCGACCCCGTTGAGTTTGAGCTGCAGGGGGCGCTCTTTACTGGAGCCGGCTGTGAACTCCCGGGGCCAGCGCTCAGGAATGGAGGCTCCGCTCTGACCCAGGGAGGAATACATCCTGAAGATCCGCTCCGTGTCTCGCGCCAGGCAGCTGCAGTTACTGACCGACACCGCCAGCTCCTTCACCTGCCCGGGAGAGGGAGTGTTACTGAGGGGAGACCAGAAGAGACCGAGTCAAGCAGACCAGCGTTTGGGCTCCAGTGCCTTCATCAGTGTTATTATTGAAACTAGAAGAGACCGAGTCAAGCAGACCAGCGTTTGGGCTCCAGTGCCTTCATCAGTGTGATTACTGAAACTAGAAGAGACCGAGTCAAGCAGACCAGCGTTTGGGCTCCAGTGCTTCATCAGTGTGATTATTGAGGTGAAGCTGTACCTGTGTGAGAGAGCGCCAGTCCATGTTGGCGCTGCCAATGTAAACGTGCTGCTTGTCCACGACCCACAGCTTGGTGTGAATGATGCCGCCGGTCAAAGACTTCAGATCCACGCTGCGCACCTCAGCACCTGCACACACACACACACTTCAACAAACCCTCTCTGTACTGCACTGTCACCCCACATGACCCCTCTCTGTCCTGCACTGTTCTGCTCAGCACCTCTCCCCTCCTCTCTGTCCTGCAGTGTAATATCAGATGGCTGCTCAGCACCTCTCCAGTGCCCCCCCCTCTCTGTACCTGCTTCCTGCAGCTCTCTGCTGTCCCTGTCTGAGTTCTCAGGGCTGTTCACCGCGATGCTGAGATTCACTCCTCTGGACTGTAACTGCAGGAGCTGCTCAAAGACCTGCCGGCCCTGAAATCAGAGACAAACAGACAGGAGATCAATTCAAACTCTGAGTTACCGTCCCAGAGAGCCATCCAAGTGGAGCAGCCAGCCCCTCCCCCTGCTCTCTGCTCACCTGGCTGTCTGTGGGCTCCCTGTCTCTCAGGGTCAGGTAGAAGGCTGCTCTCTGCTCACCTGGCTGTCTGTGGGCTCCTTGTCTCTCAGGGTCAAGTAGAAGGCTGCTCTCTGCTCACCTGGCTGTCTGTGGGCTCCCTGTCTCTCAGGGTCAGGTAGAAGGCTGCTCTCTGCTCACCTGGCTGTCTGTGGGCTCCTTGTCTCTCAGGGTCAAGTAGAAGGCTGCTCTCTGCTCACCTGGCTGTCTGTGGGCTCCCTGTCTCTCAGGGTCAGGTAGAAGGCTGCTCTCTGCTCACCTGGCTGTCTGTGGGCTCCCTGTCTCTCAGGGTCAGGTAGAAGGCTGCTATCTGCACGCTGCTCTCTGCCTGCTCCAGCAGACTCTGCCAGGCTGAGAATATAGAGGGAGCGTGGGCCGGGGGTACAGCAGGCCCACAGGGATGCTCTCCAACAGGGAGAAGCTGGGGGGGAGAATGAAAGATGAGTTTATTTAGATTACTTTTTTATTAAAAAAAATATATATATCGTCACAAAAGTGGACCTGCCACCACATCCCTCTTCACTTCACATATTGAAACAGTAGATCTGTTTTTAAAGGGTAGAAACTCAACGTTTGATGGCAGCTGGGAAGCGGACGTCTCTCCAGCCCCTCCCCTACCTGCAGTCGGTGCTGCACGGCCCCTCGCTCTGCCAGGCAAGCCCCTCCCACAGGCCCGGGTACCAGTCACTGCCCAGCTCCCTCAGCAGCTCCGTGCCAGGGCCCGGGATCCCATGGTGCATGGCGTACCAGCTCCCTCCCCCCAGGAGGAGGAGCCAGAGGAGGAGGGCGGAGAATCGGAGCCAGCGCTGAGGAGAGTCAGAAGAGATCAGAGGAGTCAAACACTCACACTGAGACACTGAGACACTCACACACTGTAACACTGAGACACTCACACACTGTAACACTGAGACACTCACACACACACACACACACTGAGACACACACACACTGTAACACTGAGACACTCACACACACACACACTGAGACACACACACACTGTAACACTGAGACACACACACACTAACACACACACACACACGGAGACACACACTGAGACACACACACACACACTGTAACACTGAGACACACACACACACACACTGTAACACTGAGACACTCACACACTGTAACACTGAGACACACACACACACACACACACACTGTAACACTGAGACACACACACACTAACACTGAGACACACACACACTAACACTGAGACACACACACACTAACACTGAGACACACACACACTGTAACACTGAGACACAGACACACACACACAAACACACACACACTGTAACACTGAGACACTCACACACACACACTGGAACACTGAGACACACACACACACACACACACACACTGGAACACTGAGACACACACACACACACACACACACACACACACACACACATACACTGGAACACTGAGACACACACACTGAGACACTGAGACACTCACATACACAGTAACACTGAGACACACACACACACACACACTGTAACACTGAGACACTCACACACACACGGAGACACACACAGAGACACGCACACGCACCGACAGAAATGACTGTGGCTGCTGCATTTATTCTTGATTTCACAGAATACTCACGGCCGGCCACACTCCCTTACCACCATGCTAAGTTTGCACCATTTTTCTGTGAAGCGAAAACTCAAGATACTAAAAGTTAGAAGAGCAGCAGAAACAGTGAGGCTGCACGACGGGCTGTCCTTACCGCTCGGCCAGGGCGGGCTGGGGGCGGAGCTCCAGAGGGGGGCGGAGCTCCAGAGAGACTCAGGGCTTTCAATTCGCTCTGGACCACGTCCATCTGCAGCACAACAAGAAGCACCTTCAACACCAGGCTGGGTACTGAAACACACACACACACACACAATACAGACACACACAACACACACACACACACACACACACACAACACACACACAATACACACACACACACAATACAGACACACACAATACACACACACAATACACACACAACCACGGCTGTGTTCAGAATCACTCAAATAAACCGAATGGATTCAGTGATAAACGTTTCCTCTCGACACAGAGAAAGACTTCTGCCATTGAATTTACTCGGTTTCTTTCAGCAGCTCTAAAAATAGAAATTAACTTTAGAAAGAGCAAACGTGGATTCTCACAATTCCCTCTGCGTTCCAGTTTCAACATGAAAGAAAACACACTGGAAGGGATAAGGAACCCGAAAACAAGCAGAATAATCCCATCCAGGCAACACACAGGTGCTGTGAAGCTCGAATCCACTGCAAAGACTGCTGAGCAACACAAACAGAAATTTCAAACACAGCACGTTTAAAAACAAAGCTACCTCACCCTCTGCCTGGAGAGATCCAGCTGTATGCAGCTCAGTGTTGGTGCAGAACCTCTCTGAACAGAACCTCTCTGAACAGAATTGCTCTGAAGAGAACCGCTCTGAACAGAATTGCTCCTAAGAGAACCTCTCTGAACACAATCGCTCTAAAGAGAATCGCTCACACACGCTCTGCAGAACAGATACGTTTCTGTCAAGTCAGGTTCTTAGTAAACATACAGGGCGGGAATTCCCCTCCGTTGCAGAGTCTTCAGCCCCTCCTCGAGAAAAACAGTTATTTCAATTTGAAAAAAATAAAGGAACGCCAGATGGAGTCACACATTTTTGTTGCTCAACTGAAAGCCTTTCAGCTCCGACAGTCGTTTATTATCATCTTGAAACCCACTTCCGCTTTCGTGAACAAAATAGAACCCAAACCGCATTCCAGCTGCAGACCCACTGGTGTGTGAGTGTAAGTGTGTGTGTGTGTATCAGTGTGTGTGTGTGTCAGTGTGTGTGTATCAGTGTGTGCGTGTGTGTATCAGTGTGTGTGTGTGTGTATCAGTGTGTGTGTGTGTGTATCAGTGTGTGTGTGTGTGTATCAGTGTGTGTGTGTGTGTATCAGTGTGTGTATCTGTGTGAAACACGCACCCTGTAAACACTACAGCCGACCTCTACATTTCACAGGCGTTTCTTTGACAATGCAAAAACATTTAGGAACAATAATCCATACATTCAACATGGTTTACAATGATGTGCCGCACCATGCCTCTATGCTTGACCATGCTTTCACTGCTCCTCATAACACTGTGCCGTGCTTTCACTGCTCCTCGTCACACTGTGCCATGCTTTCACTGCTCCTCATAACACTGTGCCGTGCTTTCACTGCTCCTCGTCACACTGTGCCGTGCTTTCCCTGCTCCTCGTCACACTGTGCCTTGCTTTCACTGCTCCTCGTCACACTGTGCCATGCTTTCCCTGCTCCTCGTCACACTGTCCCATGCTTTCCCTGCTCCTCGTCACACTGTGCCGTGCTTTCACTGCTCCTCGTCACACTGTGCCATGCTTTCCCTGCTCCTCGTCACACTGTGCCATGCTTTCCCTGCTCCTCGTCACACTGTGCCGCGCTTTCACTGCTCCTCGTCACACTGTGCCATGCTTTCACTGCTCCTCGTCACACTGTGCCATGCTTTCACTGCTCCTCGTCACACTGTGCCATGCTTTCCCTGCTCCTCGTCACACTGTGCCATGCTTTCCTGCTCCTCGTCACACTGTGCCATGCTTTCACTGCTCCTCGTCACACTGTGCCATGCTTTCCTGCTCCTCGTCACACTGTGCCATGCTTTCACTGCTCCTCGTCACACTGTGCCATGCTTTCCCTGCTCCTCGTCACACTGTGCCATGCTTTCACTGCTCCTCGTCACACTGTGCCATGCTTTCACTGCTCCTCGTCACACTGTGCCATGCTTTCACTGCTCCTCGTCACACTGTGCCATGCTTTCCCTGCTCCTCGTCACACTGTGCCATGCTTTCCCTGCTCCTCGTCACACTGTGCCATGCTTTCCCTGCTCCTCGTCACACTGTGCCATGCTTTCACTGCTCCTCGTCACACTGTGCCATGCTTTCACTGCTCCTCGTCACACTGTGCCATGCTTTCACTGCTCCTCGTCACACTGTGCCGTGCTTTCATTGCTCTTCGTCACACTGTGCCATGCTTTCCCTGCTCCTCGTCACACTGTGCCATGCTTTCCCTGCTCCTCGTCACACTGTGCCATGCTTTCACTGCTCCTCGTCACACTGTGCCATGCTTTCACTGCTCCTCGTCACACTGTGCCATGCTTTCACTGCTCCTCGTCACACTGTGCCATGCTTTCACTGCTCCTCGTCACACTGTGCCATGCTTTCCCTGCTCCTCGCCACACTGTGCCATGCTTTCCTGCTCCTCGCCACACTGTGCCATGCTTTCACTGCTCCTCGTCACACTGTGCCATGCTTTCACTGCTCCTCGCCACACTGTGCCATGCTTTCATTGCTCTTCGCCACACTGTGCCATGCTTTCACTGCTCCTCGCCACACTGTGCCATGCTTTCACTGCTCTCGCCACACTGTGCCATGCTTTCACTGCTCGCCACACTGTGCCATGCTTTCACTGCTCTCGCCACACTGTGCCATGCTTTCCTGCTCCTCGCCACACTGTGCCATGCTTTCACTGCTCCTCGCCACACTGTGCCATGCTTTCACTGCTCCTCGCCACACTGTGCCATGCTTTCACTGCTCCTCGCCACACTGTGCCATGCTTTCACTGCTCCTCGTCACACTGTGCCATGCTTTCACTGCTCCTCGTCACACTGTGCCATGCTTTCACTGCTCCTCGCCACACTGTGCCATGCTTTCACTGCTCCTCGTCACACTGTGCCATGCTTTCACTGCTCCTCGCCACACTGTGCCATGCTTTCACTGCTCCTCGTCACACTGTGCCGTGCTTTCACTGCTCCTCGCCACACTGTGCCATGCTTTCACTGCTCCTCGCCACACTGTGCCATGCTTTCCTGCTCCTCGCCACACTGTGCCATGCTTTCACTGCTCCTCGTCACACTGTGCCATGCTTTCACTGCTCCTCGTCACACTGTGCCATGCTTTCCTGCTCCTCATCACACTGTGCCATGCTTTCACTGCTCCTCGTCACACTGTGCCATGCTTTCCTGCTCCTCGTCACACTGTGCCATGCTTTCACTGCTCCTCGCCACACTGTGCCATGCTTTCACTGCTCCTCGCCACACTGTGCCATGCTTTCCCTGCTCCTCGTCACACTGTGCCATGCTTTCCCTGCTCCTCGTCACACTGTGCCATGCTTTCATTGCTCTTCGTCACACTGTGCCATGCTTTCACTGCTCCTCGTCACACTGTGCCGTGCTTCCATTGCTCTTCGTCACACTGTGCCATGCTTTCCCTGCTCCTCGTCACACTGTGCCATGCTTTCACTGCTCCTCGTCACACTGTGCCATGCTTTCCCTGCTCCTCGTCACACTGTGCCATGCTTTCCCTGCTCCTCGTCACACTGTGCCGTGCTTTCATTGCTCTTCGTCACACTGTGCCATGCTTTCCCTGCTCCTCGTCACACTGTGCCATGCTTTCCCTGCTCCTCGTCACACTGTGCCATGCTTTCACTGCGCCACACCTTCATGAGGGGTGTTTAAACGTTTACACTGTGAGCCCCCCTGTTATTAAACAGACAGGAGGAGGAAGTAGCGCTGTCACTAACCTGGGTCTGCAGCCCCGCTCTCTCCTGCCTCTCCTGTCTGGCCCCTGGGGCAGAGGGGGGCCTCTCTGGGGGAGCAGAGTCCAGCTGCGTGGCTTCAGATCGGAACATCGTCTCAGCAAATCCCTCAGGGGCGAGAGCTGGGCCTTCAGGCACAGCTCCTGGTCTAGAAGGCGGCCTCTCCAGAGCAGCTGCTGGTCTAGAAGGCGGCCTCTCCAGAGCAGCTGCTGGTCTAGAAGGCGGCATCTCCAGAGCAGCTGCTGGTCTAGAAGGCGGCATCTCCAGAGCAGCTGCTGGTCTAGAAGGCGGCCTCTCCAGAGCAGCTGCTAGTCTAGAAGGCCTCTCCAGAGCAGCTGCTGGTCTAGAAGGCGGCCTCTCCAGCGCAGTCCTCTCAGGCCTCCTGGTCTCTGGTTTTGAAGAGGCTTGTGGGTTCGAGGAGGGCCTCTCTGCTGCCTCGCTGGGCTCCCTCTTGAGAGCCGAGGGCACTCTGCAGACGGGCGGGTCGGGTGGCTGCTCGGCT
Organism: Acipenser oxyrinchus oxyrinchus; assembly: GCA_030684275.1. NCBI lineage: Eukaryota > Metazoa > Chordata > Actinopteri > Acipenseriformes > Acipenseridae > Acipenser > Acipenser oxyrinchus. The sequence continues at coordinate 112,715 of CM060301.1, forward strand.
GGGGGGGGCTCCTGCAGTATCGAGGGGGTTCGGGCTCCAGGGACCTGCTGCATCGTCTTCAGTGCTGCTGCAGAGTCAGGATTGACCGGCTCCTCCTCAGGGTCAAGCTTCAGTCTCTCCAAGACCACCGTCGGAGACTTCAAATAATAACACAAAACAAACAAACAAACAAACAAACAAACAAACAAAATCAATCTTCTTTCCATCCCTGCCTGACGCTGCGTGCACAAGAACACTGAAAACGACCCGTCAATCATCTCCCGCATGCAAAATGCTCCATTTAGAAACACTGAAACGAACTTCGGAAATTCAATAACAAACACACACAGAAACAAAACTCCTCTCAATGTCTAACAGTTATTTATTTATTTATTTTTTAAACTTTTTTAAATGTACTGCTCGAGCGTGAATCCCATCATTTAAAATAAATGAATCTACCCCAAGCCGCGCCTCCAGCTGGACCCTGTCGCTGGTCCCGGTTCTGGTGCCGGGCCGGCCGGCTCCCTCTGGTTCAGGGTTGGGATCCCCGCTCCGATGCGCTCGGATGCTTCTCCGCGGCTGCAGTTCCCTCCACTCCTCCGCTCCCAGGGGCGCCGGGTGAGAGACCGCCGAGACCGCCGAGACCGCCTGGGCAGAGAGAGAAGCGTTTCATTACCACCCAGCAGCATGCCTCCTAATCCGCTCCCCCAGACGCCTCCTAATCCGCTCCCCCAGACGCCTCCTAATCCGCTCCCCCAGACGCCTCCTAATCCGCTCCCCCAGACGCCTCCTAATCCGCTCCCCCAGACGCCTCCTAATCCGCTCCCCCAGACGCCTCCTAATCCGCTCCCCCAGACGCCTCCTAATCCGCTCCCCCAGACGCCTCCTAATCCGCTCCCCCCCCCCGAGTACCACACACTGCCCCCCCCGAGTACCACGCACTGCCCCCCCCGAGTACCACGCACTGCCCCCCGCAAATTAACCACAAAGTACCCCAAAGTTTCCTGCCACAAACAATCTTTAAAATAACATAAACAGCAATGCATGTAACGTGTTACAGACCTGACTTCATTCAAACCGGTAAAGGTTACGGTACGGTACGGCTGACTCGATTATTACTATTATTATTAGTATTAGTATTAAAAAGTCGCCCAGGTAAATGTACACTGGTCCTGTACTCACCTCTTCGGCCATGACAGAGATCTCCCTCAAACGAGACGAGCGTCTCACGGGGGTCTGCGCCCGGTCACCCATCCACACGAGATTATTATACCAGAATGATTTAATACAAAAATTACATGCGGGAAACAGAGAGAGTCTGTCTGTTTGTTTGTTTGCTTTAAACACACAGATTCCTTTTGCTACGCGTGTCGGCGCTTTATTTAAAAACAAAGTTTCATGACGTTACGAACTCCTGCACGGCGCTCCAAAATATCATAAACAGAGGAATTCCGCCGATGTGTTTAAAATAATTCAAACCTGCAGCGTTTCAAACCGTCCGCCGCTCCCTCGGGTCACGATTGGCGGTCGACCTTCTGTTTAAAATGAAGACTTGCGTTTATTTTGCTGAAACTTTTACAAGTTAAGTGTGTTGCTTTACTGCCACCTAGCGGAACACAAGCCCTTTACATACAGCGCCTTGAAATAAACTTTCGACACATTCAAAAAATACAACGTATTTGTTTCTAGTTTGGCGATTTAGTTTCACTGAAACAAGAGTTTAACCACCTTTTAAACACCGCGTGTTGGCCTTTTCGCGCTTGATCCATTTAAAATTAAAAAAAAAAAACTATTTAATGTCCTGTTCAATATGTTTAAAAAAAATAAAATAATATACAACATAGTGTATCTCTCAGATTCACTTGGGGTCAATTTTAAACACACACACACACACACACACACACACACACACACACACACACACACACATATATATATATATATATATATATATATATATATATATATATATATATATATATATATATATATTGTTAAATTAATTTTGAAAACTGTGACACTCACTTTGTTTTTCTCGTGTATTATTGTACTCGACCCATCCTCTACTCGCTGTGAAGCTCTGTGTTACTTGGGAGGAAACCGACCCCCGCTGCAGTTTTTAAACTGTGACTTTTGAATGTAATGACACGCTGTGTGTTTGTGTGTTTGTTTGTTTGTGTGTTTGTTTGTTTGTGTGTTTGTTTGTGTGTTTGTTTCCATGTAACGGTTGTTTTGGTCTCAGGTCTTCACTCCTCCGCTCGCCAGACGGCGCTGCCCCGCGGCTCGCGCTCCTCCCTCTCGAGACCTCTCCCTCCCGCTCGCTCGCTCGTTCCTTGGCGCGCGTTGGTTTGAATCGTTTCGACAGATTCAAATTTCAAAGGAAGCGCCGCAGCCAATGACTGTTCAGCCCTGATGCCACGTGATCGCGGGCTGCGGTTTCAGACACATCCCCGCCGCCATGTTAAGAAGGGCAGCCTCCGTCTGAAATATATCATCAACCATCCAATTAACTTGGATTTCGTGTTCGATGGGGGCTCACGGGTTATTCTTGAAATGTGTTTTTGTTTACGACTGTAAGTCGCCCTGGGTAAGGGCGTCTGCTAAGAAATAAATAATAATAATAATAATAATAATAATAATAATAATAATAATAATAATAATAATAATCACAGCGCTCCTTCAGCGTTCATGGCGTATGCTCTATTTCTGTTATCTGTTTGACTTTTATGGTTCAACACAAACAGGCGTTTTTTTTTTTCTGGTCAGTGGTTCGTGTCAAAGATGTTCCCCGCTGAAACTTACGATTTTTTTTAAATGAACCTCAACATTTGAACCGAAGTGTTAATTTGTATTTCTCTCTGTCTTCTCAACTCGAGCCGCTGTGCCCCAACCTGCAATGGCGGTCAAGGCTTCACTTTTAATCACCTGATCAGCTTTTTCTTCTCAGGATTGGCCAGTTCTTGTTGATTGGCAGGAACGCGCCTCTCCGGCTTGTTTACTCCAGGAACGCGCCTGCGCCCTTATCTCATCCGTTACGCCCCACCCCCCCAATTTCACAAAATCACGAAACTGAAATTCACCAGTCTATTAGTAACGCTGTGCTGTAATGGTGAGGGATTCAGAGACCAGTCTATTAGTAACGCTGTGCTGTAATGGTGAGGGATTCAGAGACCAGTCTATTAGTAACGCTGTGCTGTAATGGTGAGGGATTCAGAGACCAGTCTATTAGTAATGCTGTGCTGTAATGGTGAGGGATGGGATTCAGAGACCAGTCTATTAGTAACGCTGTGCTGTAATGGTGAGGGATGGGATTCAGAGACCAGTCTATTAGTAACGCTGTGCTGTAATGGTGAGGGATTCAGAGACCAGTCTATTAGTAACGCTGTGCTGTAATGGTGAGGGATGGGATTCAGAGACCAGTCTATTAGTAATGCTGTGCTGTAATGGTGAGGGATTCAGAGACCAGTCTATTAGTAACGCTGTGCTGTAATGGTGAGGGATGGGATTCAGAGACCAGTCTATTAGTAACGCTGTGCTGTAATGGTGAGGGATGGGATTCAGAGACCAGTCTATTAGTAACGCTGTGCTGTAATGGTGAGGGATGGGATTCAGAGACCAGTCTATTAGTAACGCTGTGCTGTAATGGTGAGGGATGGGATTCAGAGACCAGTCTATTAGTAACGCTGTGCTGTAATGGTGAGGGATGGGATTCAGAGACCAGTCTATTAGTAACGCTGTGCTGTAATGGTGAGGGATGGGATTCAGAGACCAGTCTATTAGTAACGCTGTGCTGTAATGGTGAGGGATGGGATTCAGAGACCAGTCTATTAGTAATGCTGTGCTGTAATGGTGAGGGATGGGATTCAGAGACCAGTCTATTAGTAACGCTGTGCTGTAATGGTGAGGGATGGGATTCAGAGACCAGTCTATTAGTAACGCTGTGCTGTAATGGTGAGGGATTCAGAGACCAGTCTATTAGTAATGCTGTGCTGTAATGGTGAGGGATGGGATTCAGAGACCAGTCTATTAGTAATGCTGTGCTGTAATGGTGAGGGATTCAGAGACCAGTCTATTAGTAACGCTGTGCTGTAATGGTGAGGGATGGGATTCAGAGTCTATTCTGCGTCTTGAAGACAATTCGCTCATTTGATTGAATGCAAGGTTTATTCTGCAGTATATACAGTTCCTTCTATTAAAACTTTTTATACAATATTTACAAATTAAATTAATCAGACCCCCCCCCTTTCCTCTTTCTTTAATTCAAACTAAACTCCAAAAAAAAAAAAAAAAAAAAAAATGTTCAAAATGCAAATTCAGAAATTAAATCACTCCCCCAAAAATATAGAACACAAAAATGTCAACTTGTGGGGGAGGGGGGCTAATGTCACCTGCCCCAGACCCCTTGTAACATGAAGAGGGGGGACAGACACAATCCCCTTTCCTCTCTCTCCTACTAATTTATATTCCTTAACCCCCACCCTTTTCTTAACCTCCTTTCTCTCTCCCTCCTCCTCCCTCTATTTCTCTCTCCCCCTCCTCTCCACAGTTTCCAGAGTGTTTTTCTAACCCTCAGTATATCAGTCTGTCTGATATTTCTTTTGAAGCCCCAGAGAGCCGAGTTCAGACTGGAACAAGCAGCTTTGAGATCCTGAACCCAAGAAACTGTGGAAAAAAACACAAAAAACCCCCACGTCTGTCTGCTTTACTGACTAAATAAGTTTTATCTGTAGAATTGGGATTGAAAAGCTCTGAATTAGGGTTTGCCTGAGAGAGACAGAGAGAGAGAGAGAGTGAGAGAGCGAGGGTGTGTGCTGCAGTAGGTGTCAGTGTTCAGCAGGGGGCGCCGTGGTCTCCAGTTTGCGCAGTCGTCTCCTCCGCAGCTCGGCTGTGCTCGGCACCCCCTCCTCCTCTTCCTCCCCTTCCTCCTCCTCCTCTCCCACAGTGGTGGAGTCGGGGGGAGGGGGGGTGAACCCCACAGCCCCTTCCAGCTCCCCGCCTGAGAAGACGGACACAGAAAAACCAAATAAAATATGAACCGACTGTTATTACTACGAATCATCTTTATCATTAACACTTATTAGCATTATTATTATTAATAATACTATTATTAATTACTATTTCATTATTATACAGGATCTGAAAACTGTCAGCTCTATTTAAACAGCATCCTCCTGTCCGAGTACATTACACTGGCCCTATCCCTCTAGCCCCCTCTTGTGGCTCATCCTGGTTTTCCTCCCCTCTCTAGCCCCCTCTTGTGGCTCATCCTGGTTTTCCTCCCCTCTCTAGCTCCCTCTTGTGGCTCATCCTGGTTTTCCTCCCCTCTCTAGCCCCCTCTTGTGGCTCATCCTGGTATTCCTCTCCTCTCTAGCCCCCTCTTGTGGCTCATCCTGGTATTCCTCCCCTCTCTAGCCCCCTCTTGTGGCTCATCCTGGTATTCCTCCCCTCTCTAGCCCCCTCTTGTGGCTCATCCTGGTATTCCTCTCCTCTCTAGCCCCCTCTTGTGGCTCATCCTGGTATTCCTCCCCTCTCTAGCCCCCTCTTGTGGCTCATCCTGGTATTCCTCCCCTCTCTAGCCCCCTCTTGTGGCTCATCCTGGTATTCCTCCCCTCTCTAGCCCCCTCTTGTGGCTCATCCTGGTATTCCTCCCCTCTCTAGCCCCCTCTTGTGGCTCATCCTGGTATTCCTCCCCTCTCTAGCCCCCTCTTGTGGCTCATCCTGGTATTCCTCCCCTCTCTAGCCCCCTCTTGTGGCTCATCCTGGTATTCCTCTCCTCTCTAGCCCCTCTTGTGGCTCATCCTGGTATTCCTCCCTCTCTAGCCCCTCTTGTGGCTCATCCTGGTATTCCTCCCTCTCTAGCCCCTCTTGTGGCTCATCCTGGTATTCCTCCTCTCTAGCCCCTCTTGTGGCTCATCCTGGTATTCCTCCCCTCTCTAGCCCCCTCTTGTGGCTCATCCTGGTATTCCTCCCCTCTCTAGCCCCCTCTTGTGGCTCATCCTGGTATTCCTCCCCTCTCTAGCCCCCTCTTGTGGCTCATCCTGGTATTCCTCCCCTCTCTAGCCCCCTCCTGTGGCCCGTCCTGGTATGACTCACCACTCTCCACGTGTGGGGTCTCTGCCGTGTTCCCGGAGGCTCCTGCAGGGGGCGATGTCTCGCGGTCAGACTCCTCGGCTGGGTCTGTGCTGGGGGGGGCAGGCCTGGGGGGGCTGAACAGCACAGAGACACGATCACATGTATGAAGACACACAAAAAAGAAGACCAGGAATAAACAGAGACACATTCTCACGGAGACTGTGGCTGCTTCAGCTGCGAGGTCTTGCCACTGCCAGTGAATCTATACTGGTTATACTGGTCTGACTGGTTTGGTCGTACCCCATGCTGGCCAGCACGCTCAGGTACTGGTTGATCTGCAGCATGGCCGCGTCCAGCAGGGTGTGGATGTTTTGAAGAGTCTGCAGACGCGCCTCCAGGTTCCTGCGCTCGTGACCCTCCATCAACCTCAGCTCTGCCTCGGAGAGACCGGAGAAACCAGCAGGGGGCAGCGGCACGGAGGGCATCCCTGCACAGAGAGAGAGAGAGAGAGAGAGAGAGAGAGAGAGAGAGAGCAGGGTTAACACACTCCACATAGGAAGAGAGCAAGGTGAATATACTCCTCCCACCCACACAGACAGACAGGCAGACAGACAGACAGACAGACTCGTCGGCTGTACTCACCGAAGGGGGGAGGCGGCGGCATGCCCATCCAGGGGGCTGATGGGAAGGGAGGAGGGAAGGAGAAGGGGAATGCTGGGATAGCGCCGCTGGGAGGAGCCTCCTGCCCAGTCTGGCCGGGCCGAGAGGTACTGGGACCAGCGGGAGCTGAGAGAGAGAGAGAGAGAGAGAGAGAGAGAGAGAGTGTGAAAGAGTCCTCTATTGCAATGCTGTGTTCTCACCAGTGTGCGGGAGTGAGTGAGTGAGTGAGTCTCAGTATAAATCCTCACCTGCTCCGGAAGGCTGGGTGGTCTCAGGGGGGGTCTGCGCTGCGTGGGGGGGCCCTGCAGGGGGGGCCGCGGCAGGGAACGGTCCCCAGAAAGGAAACATCCCAGGAGGGAAGGGAGGCATCATTCCCTGTGGCACTGCAGGACAGGAAACAGGGGCGCACCGTCACACGCAGCAGGAGGCAGGGACACACACACACAGAGAGCGGACGGGGCACACACACAGAGAGCGGACGGGGCACACACACAGAGAGCGGACGGGACACACACACAGAGAGCGGACGGGACACACACACAGAGAGCGGACGGGGCACACACACAGAGAGCGCACGGGACAGGGTTATTTCGGGGGTGCTGTTTTGGGTTGGTATTATTTCGGGGTGCCGTGTTATTTTGGGGGTACTCACTGTTGGCTGGCGGGGGCGCCGGTTGGTGCTGGGGAGGGGGCGGGGCTGGCTGCTGCGCAGGGGGTGGAGCCTGCGTCTGATTGGGCAGCGCGGCACGAAGCACGTCCATCCGACACGTGGGGCAGGTCTGCTGGCGCTGGAACCAGGACCGAAGGCAACTGGGAGAGGAGAGAGAAACCAGTACAGTGAGAGAGAGAGAGAGAGAGAGAGACGAGAGAGAGCACGAGAGAGAGAGAGAGAGAGAGAGAGAGAGAGAGCGAGAGAGAGGGAGACGAGAGAGAGAGAGAGAGAGAGCGAGAGAGCGAGAGAGAGGGACGCTCCCCAGGCCTGCGCTCTCCTCACCTGCTGTGGAAGATGTGGTTGCAGGGCAGCCTCTTGGCTCCCGTCAGCATCTCCTCCCTGCAGATGATGCAGACGTTATCCGTGACCTGCAGCTCCTCCGGCGTGGCGTCCGGGTACCTGGAGAGGACAGGGTTAAAAAAAAATAAAAATAAACTTCCACCCCGACCCCGAGCCGAGACCCCCACCCCGACCCCGAGCCTGACTCCCACCCTGACCCCGAGCCCGAGACCCCCACCCCACCACGAGACCCCACCCCCACCCCGAGCCCGAGACCCCCACCCCGACCCCGAGCCTGACTCCCACCCCGACCCCGAGCCCGAGACTCCCACCCAGACCCCGAGCCCGAGACCCCCACCCCGACCCCGAGCCTGACTCCCACCCCCACCCCCGAGCCCGAGACCCCACCCCGAGCCCGAGACCCCCACCCCGAGCCCCGAGCCCGAGACCCCCACCCCAGCCCCGAGCCCGAGACCCCACCCCGAGCCCCGAGCCCGAGACCCCCACCCCGAGCCCGAGACCCCCACCCGACCCCCGAGCCCGAGACCCCCACCCCGAGCCCGGTACTCACAGCGTGTTCATGTTGCGGATGGCTCTTCTTGACATGACCGCGTCCGTCACGGCTTTCTTGAACTGCCTGCGGAGAAAAACAAAACAGAGAGAGTCGACGGAACAGGGTTATACAGAGCCTTCGACAAAACGGGACGCTCCAACAACGAGCGATGAAGGCACGAGCCCAAACGCTGGACTGCTCGCCTCAGCGTTGGGGTAGGGTTAGGGGAAGGGGTCTCTTACCTCATGGCCAGGTACATGGGCCGGATAGCGAAGAGAGGGAAGGTGTGCACCTTGATCATGATGGTCATGAAGGCCATGTAGAGAAGCACCTTGATGAACCCTGAAACAGACAAGCGAGGCGGAGCGTGAGACAAGCGAGGCGGAGTGAGAGGCGGAGCGAGAGACAAGCGAGGCGGAGCGAGAGACAAGCGAGGCGGGAGCGAGAGACAAGCGAGGCGGAGCGAGAGACAAGCGAGGTGGAGCTTGAGACCAGCGAGGCAGAGTGAGAGACAAGCGAGGCGGAGCGAGAGACAAGCGAGGCGGGAGCGAGAGACAAGCGAGGCGGAGCGAGAGACAAGCGAGGCGGGAGCGAGAGACAAGCGAGAGCCGAGAGACAAGCGAGGCGGGAGCGAGAGCAAGCGAGCAGCGAGGCAGAGTGAGAGACAAGCGAGGCGGAATGAGAGACAAGCGAGGCGGCAGCGAGAGACAAGCGAGGCAGAGCGAGAGACAAGCAAGGCGGGAGCGAGAGACAAGCGAGGCAAGCGAGGCAGAGTGAGAGACAAGCGAGGCGGAATGAGAGACAAGCGAGGCGGCAGCGAGAGACAAGCGAGGCAGAGCGAGAGACAAGCAAGGCGGAGCGAGAGACAAGCGAGGCGGAGCGAGAGACAAGCTGAGAGCGAGACAAGCGAGACGAGAGCGAGAGCAGAGCGAGAGACAAGCAGGCGGAGCGAGAGACAAGCGAGGCGGAGCGAGACAGAGCAGAGCGAGAGACAAGCGAAGCAGAGACAAGCGAGGCGAGCGAGAGACAAGCGAGCGAGCGAGACAAGCGAGGCGGAGCGAGAGACAAGCGATCCAAGCGAGAGACAAGCGAGGCGGAGCGAGAGACAAGCGATCCAAGCGAGAGACAAGCGAGCCAAGCGAGGCAGAGCGAGAGACAAGCGAGAGCGAGACAAGCGAGACAAGCGAGAGCAAGCAGAGACAAGCGAGGCAGAGCGAGAGACAAGCGAGGCAGAGCGAGAGACAAGCGAGGCGGAGCGAGGCAGAGCGAGAGACAAGCGAGGCGGAGCAAGAGACAAGCGAGGCAGAGCAAGAGACAAGCGAGGCGGAGCGAAGCAGAGCGAGAGACAAGCGAGGCGGAGCGAAGCAGAGCGAGAGACAAGCGAGGCGGAGCGAGAGACAAGCGAGGCAGAGCGAGAGCCAAGCGAGGCGGAGCGAGAGACAAGCGAGGCGGAGCGAGAGACAAGCGAGGCGGAGCGAGGCAGAGTGAGAGACAAGCGAGGCGGAATGAGAGACAAGCGATCCAAGCGAGAGACAAGCGAGGCGGAGCGAGAGACAAGCGATCCAAGCGAGAGACAAGCGAGGCGGAGCGAGAGACAAGCGAGGCGGAGCGAGAGACAAGCGAGGCGGAGTGAGAGACAAGCGAGGTGGAGCGTGAGACAAGCGAGGCAAGCGAGGCGGAGTGAGAGACAAGCGATCCAAGCGAGGCAGAGCGAGAGACAAGCAAGGCAAGCAAGGCAGAGCGAGAGACAAGCGAGGCGGAGCGAGAGACAAGCGAGGCGGAGCGAGAGACACACACACACACACACACACAATGCCCTCAGTGTACAGCATGCACACAACCTCGTTCTCCCCGTGTATCTCTCTCTGTACCTGTGAACAGCTCAGTGTACAGCATGTACACGGCCTTGTTCTCCCATGGGTTGTCGTTCTGCAGGTCGAGGGTGTGCAGGAAGTATTTGATGAAGGTCGTCAGTACCATCGTCATCAGGATAGCATACTGGAGAGAGAGAGAGAGAGAGAGAGAGAGAGAGAGAGAGAGAGAGAGAGAGAGAGAGAGAGAGAACACACAGATTAAACAGAGAGGTGAACACAGAGACACACACACACACACACAGGGGGAGATGAAGACTCCACACACTGAGCCTCGTACCTCGAACCCGAAGACGAGCTGCACTGAGGCTCCTCGAGTCATGATGCTGTGACAGGCGTGAGTCACAAACACGAAGTCCAGCGTGGCCAGCAGGGCCATCAGAGCTGGGGAGAGGGAGAGTCGTTTTTAGCTTGATCCGCACCTCACTTCCACACAATCAGCCTTGAGGAGTCTTTTCAGAAGTGCTTTGCAGTGTAACAGTGAGAATGCTTTGGCTCATAATGATCCCAGCAGATAAAAAAAAAATCAATAATAGGAGGAGAATAAATAAATAAATAAATAAAAAAAAATTGAAATTGAAGACCAGGACTTGCCCCCCTTGCCCCCCTTGCCCCCGCACACAGCAGCAGCTCCTCCCGCCCCCGCGCTGCGCATCACTGCGCTGCATTCTCACAGCTGCTGTTTCGCTGCGGAAGTCTGGCTGTCGGGGGTGGGGGGGGGGCTGGGTGATTTTTAGCCTCTTCATGCAAAACCTCTTCCTGTGGTTTCAGACGGAGTTCAAATGGCACAGCTGGAGTGAGGAGGGTTAGAGGGTGCAGACAGACAGACAGGCAGGCAGACACACAGACAGGCAGAGACACACACAGACAGGCAGGCAGAGACACACACAGACAGACAGGCAGGCAGACACACACAGACAGACAGGCAGACACACAGACAGGCAGACACACACACAGGCAGGCAGACAGAGACACACAGACAGGCAGACAGAATTCACCAGCCTCTCCTTCCTGCCTTTCACCTTCCTCTGGAGGCCTGGGTTCCAATCAGGTACAAATCAGTAAATAATAATAATAATAATAATAATAATAATAATAATAATAATAATAATAATAATAATAATAATAATAATAATAATGATGTTTGCTAGTCACTCACTGACAACCCTGAAATGGAACAGGAAGGATATGTTTGGGCTCCTCTCCATCTGAAACAAAAACAGAGAGACGTTGAGACACACATTGCAGGCAGGGGCCCCTCGTGCTCCAAACCAGACTCTGGAAACGCACCCCCCCGCCCTCACCCACCACCCCCACACCACCCCCACCCCCACCGCACCCACATTACCCCCTCCCTGTTTTTCAATAGATGTTTTGCTGTAAATGTCCTGCTTTAACATTTCTATACAAACAGTAACTCTTTATTCCATGCACTGGGAAACATGAAGACCTCAAATAATCAAAACCAGTCCCATAGCTGAATCTATTAAACAGGAATTCACAGCTTTACTCAGTCCTCTGGGTTCTAGGGCTCTAGGTTTCTAAGGTTCTAGGGTTCTCTGGACTCACAAAGTCAACGCGGTCCTCCGCCAGCCAGTGGAAGCACTTGAGGAAGAGGAGGAGGGTGAAGAGCCCCACGAAGCGAGGCGAGAAATCGTCCCTGAACACGGTGAAGGCAAGACAGGTCTCTGTCACTGCGTACCAGGAACGCTCAATCAGGTGCTGAGAGAGAAGAGAAGAGAAGAGAAGAGAAGAGAGAGACACACACGTCTCTGTCACTGCGTACCAGGAACGCTCAATCAGGTGCTGAGAGAGAAGAGAAGAGAAGAGAAGAGAAGAGAAGAGAAGAGAGAGACACACACACGTCTCTGTCACTGCGTACCAGGAACGCTCAATCAGGTGCTGAGAGAGAAGAGAAGAGAAGAGAAGAGAAGAGAGAGACACACACGTCTCTGTCACTGCGTACCAGGAACGCTCAATCAGGTGCTGAGAGAGAAGAGAAGAGAAGAGAAGAGAAGAGAAGAGAAGAGGAGAGAGAGAGAGACACACACGTCTCTGTCACTGCGTACCAGGAACGCTCAATCAGGTGCTGAGAGAGAAGAGGAGAAGAGAAGAGAAGAGAAGAGAGAGACACACACGTCTCTGTCACTGCGTACCAGG
>CM060301.1:127500-155000 GCA_030684275.1 Acipenser oxyrinchus oxyrinchus
CAGAGACGTTTAACAAAACACTTTTTTTTCCTCTTTCCAACACTGTTGCTCCACGATTCACTGGAACGCAATCAAAGCGGCTTATCCGAGTTCATCTCCTTTTTCTCGTGGAGTCGTTAAACTGAATACATGAGGAGGCTGTGTGGTCCAGTGGTTAAAGAAAAGGGCTTGTAACCAGGAGGTCCCCGGTTCAAATCCCACCTCAGCCACTGACTCATTGTGTGACCCTGAGCAAGTCACTTCACCTCCTTGTGCTCCGTCTTTCGGGTGAGACGTAGTTGTAAGTGACTCTGCAGCTGATGCATAGTTCACACACCCTAGTCTCTGTAAGTCGGATAAAGGCGTCTGCTAAATAAACACATGATAATAAATGAACGCCACGGAGTTTGCCTGACATGCCTCCGCACGGCAGCGTTTCATTCGGGTCTCTTCGGCAGTAATAATGACTGCAGGGTGTGTGGTGGGTTCGTTAAATACGAGAGCTGTCTTTTTATACTGAAAAAGGAAATAAAAACGCATCACTGACCGGCCGGCATTTCCAACCTCTCCAAATAAACGCACAACAACAAATATTACAAAAAAACACAATCCTAATGATATTAATAATCACGACAACAACACTGATATGACGACATTACTCGTGTTGCGGTTTTCGTACATTTTAAATTGATTTCACTGTATATAAGATTGCTGACGGATTTCTGAACGTCCTTGCCAGCACTGCTCACATGCTTAGCTATGGAGACTGGGCTGAAACACAAAGCTGTACTGGTGTTACTGGTCGGTGCTGCACTGGTGTTACTGGTCGGTGCTGTACTGGTGTTACTGGCCGGTGCTGCACTGGTGTTACTGGTCGGTGCTGTACTGGTGTTACTGGTCGGTGCTGCACTGGTGTTACTGGTCGGTGCTGTACTGGTGTCACTGGTCGGTGCTGTACTGGTGTCACTGGTCGGTGCTGTACTGGTGTTCCTGGTCAGTGCTGTACTGGTGTCACTGGTCGGTGCTGTACTGGTGTCACTGGTCGGTGCTGTACTGGTGTTCCTGGTCGGTGCTGTACTGGTGTCACTGGTCGGTGCTGTACTGGTTCAGACGGTACTTACCGATTAGCCCGCTGCAGGCCCCTCTCCCCGGTCAGTTCGCCTCCTAGTCGTCCCTGGATCGCTGGTAAACACACGTGTGACTGGTTCAGATGCACCAGTCCCGTTAGTCTGTACTGGTTTCACTGGTTTTTTTCTCCCTTTCCGTCTTCCACCAGTTTATTTTCACGCCACAGATCCTGGAAGGACACCTCACTTCCGGTATGGGACGAACCAACGCTGCATACGAAATACGTATGAAATGAATCGTTACGTTTTTAACCGACGGTCTCAGTTTGAATATTGCTAAATAAAAGCTGTTTGTTTTATTTGAATTTCTCCGTGTGTAAGATGACTTCCCCGCTCTCCTCTGTTTGTTTTCATGAACCCCCCCCTCCCCTCTTTGCAATGAAAGCGCTGCTTGTCGGACTGTACCAACAACCCGCAGCCCGACAACAATTCAAATGAAAAGAGTTTTTAACGTCCGCTTCGGTTTTAACAGATTTCAGCGTTCTGGTTTTTTTTTTATTACAATATATACACCTTCGAGGGGTTTATTTAACTTCAGCTTTTCTGTTATGCCTTCTTTTATAATAGGTCGCATCACCGTTACCCCTCTCCCACGCTGGCCTATTGTAAGTCAACGGGAGTCCGTGTCGGCCTCTGATTGGTGGGACGCTGCGAGCTTGACGCGGACCAATTGGAACAACGCATTTTAACACACCGGCCAATTAGAGCTTGGCAAGCACACCAGAGAACCAATCAGAATAAGAATCTCCTCCGAGCGTGGCCAATCGGCACTTGTTGATTTTGAACGACTTGTGTTTGGCATCGTCTCCGGTCTTCAACGACAGCTGAAGCAGCCCCGATTAAAAACAGCGTCGTGTGCTTCCCTGAAGTGCGTGTGTCACCGCGTGTTTAAAGCATCGCGCAATCACACAGACATGTTACACGAAATATATATATATAATTTGATATATATACAGTATATATATATATATATATATATATATAAGAGGCCATTCATATATATAGGTATTAACAGTGTGTTTGTTTCACTTCTGTAAAATCTATTCGTTGTTTTATGAAGGAGGAGTGTGTGTGTGTGTGTGTGTTTGCTGGTTCAGTGCAGTGCAGTGCAGTGCAGAGGGAGCTGCTGGTTCAGTGCAGTGCAGTGCAGAGGGAGCAGCTGGTTCAGTGCAGTGCAGTGGGAGCTGCTGATTCAGTGCAGTGCAGTGCAGAGGGAGCTGCTGATTCAGTGCAGTGCAGTGGGAGCAGCTGGTTCAGTGCAGTGCAGTGCAGAGGGAGCAGCTGGTTCAGTGCAGTGCAGTGGGAGCTGCTGATTCAGTGCAGTGCAGTGCAGAGGGAGCTGCTGGTTCAGTGCAGTGCAGTGCAGAGGGAGCAGCTGGTTCAGTGCAGTGCAGAGGGAGCTGCTGGTTCAGTGCAGTGCAGTGCAGAGGGAGCAGCTGGTTCAGTGCAGTGCAGTGGGAGCTGCTGATTCAGTGCAGTGCAGTGCAGAGGGAGCTGCTGATTCAGTGCAGTGCAGTGGGAGCAGCTGGTTCAGTGCAGTGCAGTGCAGAGGGAGCTGCTGGTTCAGTGCAGTGCAGTGGGAGCTGCTGGTTCAGTGCAGTGCAGTGCAGAGGGAGCTGCTGGTTCAGTGCAGTGCAGTGCAGAGGGAGCAGCTGGTTCAGTGCAGTGCAGAGGGAGCTGCTGGTTCAGTGCAGTGCAGTGCAGAGGGAGCTGCTGGTTCAGTGCAGTGCAGTGCAGAGGGAGCTGCTGGTTCAGTGCAGTGCAGAGGGAGCTGCTGGTTCAGTGCAGTGCAGTGCAGACGGAGCTGCTGGTTCAGTGCAGTGCAGAGGGAGCTGCTGGTTCAGTGCAGTGCAGTGCAGAGGGAGCTGCTGGTTCAGTGCAGTGCAGTGCAGAGGGAGCTGCTGGTTCAGTGCAGTGCAGTGGGAGCTGCTGGTTCAGTGCAGTGCAGTGCAGACAGAGCTGCTGGTTCAGTGCAGTGCAGTGCAGAGGGAGCTGCTGGTTCAGTGCAGTGCAGTGCAGAGGGAGCTGCTGGTTCAGTGCAGTGCAGTGCAGACGGAGCTGCTGGTTCAGTGCAGTGCAGAGGGAGCTGCTGGTTCAGTGCAGTGCAGTGCAGAGGGAGCTGCTGGTTCAGTGCAGTGCAGTGCAGAGGGAGCTGCTGGTTCAGTGCAGTGCAGTGCAGTGGGAGCTGCTGGTTCAGTGCAGTGCAGTGCAGACGGAGCTGCTGGTTCAGTGCAGTGCAGTGCAGAGGGAGCTGCTGGTTCAGTGCAGTGCAGTGCAGACGGAGCTGCTGGTTCAGTGCAGTGCACAGCCTGTGTCTGCGATACCCGCCTCCCTGCTTGTAAACAAGATTCAAGGGGTTCAATCTAGATTCAATCTAATTGCTCAACAGGTCTTTGACTCCTGAGGAATCTGAACTCGTCTCTCGCCTCTGTCACCTGATTCAGCTGGTAAAATAACAGCCTGGCTCCGATCCAGGAGAGACGGACTGCCTCTCTGCCTCCCTCTGTGAGTGCGTGTGTGGAAGTGTTTCAGTCCCTGTCAGTGTGCGTGTGCGTGGGAGTGTTACAGTCCCCGTGGGTGCGTGTTTCAGATCTTCTGCCTGTTGCTCTCTGTCTCCAGTCTGTGTTTGTGAAGCAGTCGCGATGAAGTCCCTCCTGTTCTCGGCTCTCTGGCTCTCTCTCTGCCTGACAGCTCAGGGACAGAAGCCTCAACCCTGCGGTAAGTTGTGTTTAGAGTTTGTCAATAACATTGAATGCAGAGCCGCCTGTGATCGCCGGGGTTATCTTTACAAAGCCCGTCTCTTTCAGCTGGAGCCGCTCAGCGGCGGCTTCTTAATGTTTCTCAGGACCTCTGCATTGAACGGCACGGGCGAGTGTAAATATTCCGGCTCCGGTTCTGTTTCGATGCAATCGGATCACAGAGCGGCACGGTGATCGATGCAGCCTCAGAGAGTTGCGTTCAAGGGGCGCGCAGGTTAATTCAGCTCCCCTCTGTATTTGAAGAGGGATAGAAACGGCAGCAATACAGAACAGACGCGTTCATCTGCAAACACACACACACACACACACACACACACACACACACACACACACACACACACACACACACACACACACACACACACACACACACACACACACACACACACACACACACACACACACACACACACACACACACACACACACACACACACACACACACACACACACACACACACACACACACACACACACACACACACACACACACACACACAGCCGCGCCCCCGTTAAAGGGGAAGCAGCTTCCATGGTAAGCATGTATTCCTCGGTTGGAAAGAGCTTCGCACTGAATGTTAAACCCCGTGACTTCACGCACTCACTCACACGCCAATCTAAACGCAGAGAGAAAGTTCCGGTTTTGTTGGCGATTTAGAGAAGCAGCAGCTGGAAAGTCCCGGCTATGGAAGCAGCGCTTCCTCGTTTCAAAACCCGCGCAGGTTTTTGCAGCTTGTTGAACTGCAGAAGGAGGCTGAGAGCAGTGAAGGGTAATCTGATTACTCGGGGGCAGTTTTACAGGAGTGGGTTACACAGAGCAGAGGTTTCTAATGAATACTGACCGCACTGTGACAGGAGGCATCCCGAGACATTTCCATGGAAATGACGTCACATTAAATCTAGCCTTACTGTTTAATTATTCCTATTGAACGTTACATTATGACAACCTATATCATAAGATACTGTACAGTATAAAGCACTGTATACAATGTGAGGTTGTTAAAGCGGATTCCCTCCCGTCTCTCTACAGAATCTCCGGCTCTCCTGGAAGGAAAGATCTTCTCTGTGAGTCTCACTCTGCACTTATGAGCTCTGCTACTCACACTGTCACCACAAGAGGGCACTCTGAGCTCTGCTACTCACACTGTCACCACATGAGGGCACTCTGAGCTCTGCTACTCATCACCACACGAGGGCACTCTCTCAATACACTGACTCTGAGCTCTGCTATTCACACTGTCACCACACGAGGGCACTCTCTCAATACACTGACTCTGAGCTCTGCTATTCACACTGTCACCACACGAGGGCACTCTCTCAATACACTGAATCTGAGCTCTGCTATTCACACTGTCACCACACGAGGGCACTCTCTCAATACACTGAATCTGAGCTCTGCTACTCACACTGTCACCACACGAGGGCACTCTCTCAATACACTGAATCTGAGCTCTGCTACTCACACTGTCACCACACGAGGGCACTCTCTCAATACACTGAATCTGAGCTCTGCTATTCACACTGTCACCACACGAGGGCACTCTCTCAATACACTGAATCTGAGCTCTGCTACTCACACTGTCACCACACGAGGGCACTCTCTCAATACACTGAATCTGAGCTCTGCTATTCACACTGTCACCACACGAGGGCACTCTCTCAATACACTGAATCTGAGCTCTGCTACTCACACTGTCACCACACGAGGGCACTCTCTCAATACACTGAATCTGAGCTCTGCTACTCACACTGTCACCACACGAGGGCACTCTCTCAATACACTGAATCTGAGCTCTGCTATTCACACTGTCACCACACGAGGGCACTCTCTCAATACACTGAATCTGAGCTCTGCTATTCACACTGTCACCACACGAGGGCACTCTCTCAATACACTGAAGTCTTTATTATTTTTTTTTGAAGACATTGAAACATACCTTTTGTTTTGGACTCATTAGACTCATTCAAGTTTGTGTTAGTATTTGTGACCTGCTCTCTGCTGCCCCCCGCAGGCCGCTCCCAGCAAGCACGTGGAGGTGTTGGGTCTCTTCTCCTACGATGGGTACCTGCACAGGTTCCACATCGCCGAGGAAATCATCATCGGAAAGCAGACGCTGTTCGTGAACTATATCATGCTTTTCAAAGAGGTAAGAACTGCCCTCAATAACTCAATAATACACTGGATCTGAGCTCTGAGCCTGCTATTCACACTGCCACCACACGAGGGCACTCTCTCAATACGCTGGATCTGAGCTCTGAGCCTGCTATTCACAGTGCCACCACACGAGGGCACTCTCTCAATACACTGGATCTGAGCTCTGAGCTCTGCTACTCACACTGCCACCACACGAGGGCACTCTCTCAATACACTGGATCTGAGCTCTGAGCTCTGCTACTCACACTGCCACCACACGAGGGCACTCTCTCAATACACTGAATCTAAGCTCTGAGCTCTGCTACTCACACTGCCACCACACGAGGGCACTCTCTCAATACACTGGATCTGAGCTCTGAGCTCTGCTACTCACACTGCCACCACACGAGGGCACTCTCTCAATACACTGAATCTAAGCTCTGTTATTCACACTGTCACCACACGAGGGCACTCTCTCAATACACTGGATCTGAGCTCTGCTACTCACACTGTCACCACATGTGGGCACTCTCTCAATACACTGAATCTGAGCTCTGCTATTCACACTGTCACCACACGAGGGCACTCTCTCAATACACTGAATCTGAGCTCTGCTACTCACACTGTCACCACACGAGGGCACTCTCTCAATACACTGAATCTGAGCTCTGCTATTCACACTGTCACCACACGAGGGCACTCTCTCAATACACTGAATCTGAGCTCTGCTACTCACACTGTCACCACACGAGGGCACTCTCTCAATACACTGAATCTGAGCTCTGCTATTCACACTGTCACCACACGAGGGCACTCTCTCAATACACTGAATCTGAGCTCTGCTACTCACATTGTCACCACACGAGGGCACTCTCTCAATACACTGAATCTGAGCTCTGCTATTCACACTGTCACCACACGAGGGCACTCTCTCAATACACTGAATCTGAGCTCTGCTATTCACACTGTCACCACACGAGGGCACTCTCTCAATACACTGAATCTGAGCTCTGCTACTCACACTGCCACCACACGAGGGCACTCTCTCAATACACTGGATCTGAGCTTTGCTAGTTTCAAACAATCTTACAAATGTTTCTCTCCTCCTCTCCTCTCTCCTCTCTCCCTCTCAGTCTCTCCTGTATAAGATCTCGTTCCACAATAAGACTTGTGAGCGTCTGCCCCTGAGCGTCCCGTTCAGGCCCCTTGAGGTCCCGAAGGACGCCTCATTCGGGGGTCAGCTGATCATCGGGGGCTCCTCCAAGCCGGGCGAGGGGCTGCTGGTCAATCTGTGGAAAGGAACAGACCCCCAAACCAAAGGTGAGAGAGAGGGAGATGGAGGGGAGGGTCAGAGGGAGAAATATTCTTCCAAGCTGGTAGAAACAGAAGGAGGAAGTTTCGCAAGAGAAAATGCAAATCTCTTTGGGTGAAAAGAAAGAGGACCGGGGGGGGGGGAGGAGAACTCATCCTCATCATCCACTGTGCCCCAGAAACTGTGGAGTTCCTTTCTAACTGTCTCTCTCTCTCTCTCTCTCTCTCTCTCTCTCTCTCTCTCTCTCTCTCTCTCTCTCTCTCTCTCTCTCTCCCCCTCTCTCTCTCTCTCCCCTTCTCTCAGGTCGCTACATGATGACATTCACAGAGTTCGGCTGTCTCCCGATTCAGCAGAACTACTTCAGCAAAGAGACCGGGGGCGTGTTCACATCGTGAGTCTGTCTGTCTCTGTGTGTGTGTGTGTGTGTCAGTGTGTGTGTGTGTCAGTGTGTGTGTGTGTGTGTGTGCGTGTGTGTGTGTGTCAGTGTCAGTGTCAGTGTGTGTGTGTGTGTGTGTGTGTGTGTGTGTGTGTGTGTGTGTGTGTGTGTGTGTCAGTGTGTGTGTGTGTGTGTGTGTGTGTGTGTGTGTGTGTCTCAGTGTCAGTGTCAGTGTGTGTGTGTGTGTGTGTGTGTGTGTCTCAGTGTCAGTGTCAGTGTCAGTGTCAGTGTGTGTGTGTGTGTCTCAGTGTCAGTGTCAGTGTGTGTGTGTGTGTGCTGTTTCTGTCTATTTTTTTCAGCGCTCTCTCTCTCTCTCTTCATGTTGTTCTCTTTGTTTAATTTCAGTTTCTTTGACATGACGACTGGAATCCAGGACCCCAATGTGTTCATCCCCCCATCGTTCTGCAGCTGAAAACCCGCCGAACCCCAACCTCGCAAAGGGGGAACCCCTCAATGATACCCCCCCCGCCCCCCCCCCCAATCACAAAGTCTCTGATCAGCTGCATCCGATTTCTAAAGATGTGTTTGATTACTAAAGATGTGTTTGATTTCTAAAGATGTGTTTGATTTCTAAAGATGTGTTTGATTACTAAAGATGTGTTTGATTACTAAAGATGTGTTTGATTTCTAAAGATGTGTTTGATTTCTAAAAATGTGTCTGATTTTTGTTTTCAATAAAGTGAGTGAAAGAAACATGACGAGGTACAGAGTGAGACAATGAGAGGGACAGAGTGAGACAGTGAGAGGGACAGAGTGAGACAGTGAGAGGTACAGAGTGAGAGGGACAGAGTGAGACAGTGAGAGGGACAGCGTGAGACAGTGAGAGGGACAGCGTGAGACAGTGAGAGGTACAGCGTGAGACAGTGAGAGGTACAGAGTGAGACAGTGAGAGGGACAGAGTGAGACAGTGAGAGGGACAAAGTGAGACAGTGAGAGGTACAGAGTGAGAGGGACAGAGTGAGACAGTGAGAGGGACAGCGTGAGACAGTGAGAGGGACAGCGTGAGACAGTGAGAGGTACAGAGTGAGACAGTGAGAGGGACAGAGTGAGACAGTGAGAGGGACAAAGTGAGACAGTGAGAGGTACAGAGTGAGAGGGACAGAGTGAGACAGTGAGAGGGACAGCGTGAGACAGTGAGAGGGACAGCGTGAGACAGTGAGAGGTACAGAGTGAGACAGTGAGAGGGACAGAGTGAGACAGTGAGAGGTACAGCGTGAGACAGTGAGAGGTACAGAGTGAGACAGTGAGAGGGACAGAGTGAGACAGTGAGAGGGACAGCGTGAGACAGTGAGAGGGACAGAGTGAGACAGTGAGAGGGACAGAGTGAGACAGTGAGAGGTACAGAGTGAGACAGTGAGAGGGACAGAGTGAGACAGTGAGAGGGACAGAGTGACACAGTGAGAGGGACAGGGAGTGAGTGGGGTTCCCCGTGCATTAGCGTGCCTCGCTGCTCAGTGAAGACAGACTAACCCCAGCAGCAGGTCCCTTTCTGACGGATCTGCTGTCTCTGTGAATGAAGTCGACTCAGCAATCGATATTAACCCTTTGCACGCCAGGCTGGTCATGTGTTTTTTTTTAAATTCCGGGGGTGTGCAGATATTTCAAACACGGGAGGCAGCTGCCGCAGCACGATCCTGCAGCGCACTCGAATTATACCCTCGATTAACGCTCCTTTAGAGAGTGATTTCATTCTTATTATAAAAACAGCCTCCGTCTCTCTCAGTGAGCGGCACTGCGCGTCGATCCTGTCGATCCTGTTATTCAAAGAATTAGAATTCCCACAAAGCGCGTCCCCGGGGGAAGGGGGGGCTGAGCAACGCGCCGGCGCAGTGCGCAGCGGGGGCGCGCCCATGCCTCAGTCGATTCTGTTGGGAGGCTGGATTTATTAAAAAAAACAACACATTTGATCAGAGGGGAGGAGAAACGCGAAACAAGAACCAAGAAACACAGGAACAAGACACACAGACACAAGAAACACGGACACAGCGCCTGCGAAACACACGGAGAAAACTTCAGGGACTTCAGACCCGAGACTGAGGAACCAGGTAAATGATCGCCCTGCTACAGTGCTGTTACAGGGCAGCAGGGTCCCGACACGGCTCTGTCGTGTTTGTAGAGTGTGTTCGTGTTTGCTGGAGGCTGCCGTGTACTGGCTAGTATTCGCACTGAAGCTCTCTGTCGGGTCGCTGTGTTCTGAGTGCGGTGGGGAGTTTGTCCGTCTCATTCTTGAATGGCGTTTGGCATGCATTAGTTTTCCACAGTTTAATAGTAACAGCAGCAGCTGTGTCACAGTGATGCAATGCGTGCACACCATGACTGTGGAAGTGCTATCGACTGTCTGCTACAGAAGCGAATCTATAAAAGTAAGTCCTCGTAATGTAAGAAACACGAAGTCAGTGCGCTTGAAATATATATATATATATATATATATATATATATATATATATATATATATATATATATATATATATATAAATAAATGTGCATACCGCCCCTCTCCCCTCCCCTCTCCCCTCTCCCCTCGCTAAATGCTCCCACGTTCTGCAATGGCATTTAAATTAAACCTGTTTTTTAAAAGTTACTGTACTGTAGCTAACTTCGTTATTGCAAGCTGGCTGCTCGCTGGGCTCGGCTCGTGCTTGTGCAATAGACGCTCGCGGCCCGGCCGGGACGTTGAGAGGATTCCTCCGTGTTTGTAACATTCAGACAGCGCGCATCAAACACAGTCTGCGCGGCTCTGTCAGTGGGCGCGGTTCTGTGGGCTTGGCCGGGAGGAGAGGGTGGGGGTCGGTACGGGGGTTGGATTCGGGGGTAAGGATAGGGATTTCAGTCACCCCACCCCCGCAGTGCCGCACAGCACAGGGGGGGCTATCAGACAGGCGAGACCAATGTAAATATATTACACGGTAAAGCCGGGGAAGATTCGCTTGCCGTTCTGCACATAACAGAAAAAAAGCACGGGTTAGTTTGATATATTTTCTGCAAACAGGAAGCTGTGGTTCGTGCTGTACTCAAGGGAAGGTGTGTTTGAAAACAAAGAGTTGCGGTATTTGAAGCATGTTGATGGCATAGCAGCTCTGTGTGTTTATTAATATATTTGATGTACATGTTTGTGTGAACTGTGAGGAGTTGGAGAAGTTGTCCCGCTCCAGCTTTGCCTTGGCCCGCAGTGCTGTCGGCTCCACCACGGGAGTGTGCTGGGTCGTTTGGGTGCATAGCTGTTCAATGCGCCACTCCCTCCGCTCCGGGGCTAGCAGTTTGCACGATGCCTTCTGTTCTCAGGTAATGAAACACTTGAGAGCACTGCAGGGCACTGTGCCGCAGCGCAGCTCGGTCCTGTGAAGACTCGGGGATCAAAGCGCGCAGCAGCAGCAGCATGTACTCATGCAGAACCACAGACTCTTGCAAACGGGAAGGAGCAATGCTGCGGGTGACAGTCTTCCTGTTTCAAACCATTGCAAGAACAATCACATACATACAAACCAAACTAGCCTATGCACGTGTCCCAGATTTTTATTTGAAAGCAAGAATAATAAGTAAAATGCAGGTATAGAAAACCCATGTATTATTTATTATTTTCAAGCATTGCGCAACTTTCACGCCGAGTCGTCTTTACTGAAGTGCAGTCCGCGGCACCTGCGCTGTAGCCCCGAGTTCAGCCGCGGTGTAACCGGATACCTGTCACCAGACCGCGCCTGTTAGTCACAGCTCGGCAGTCTGTGTCAGCTTCGTCTTGTGCTTTATTTGTAAACGTGTTCAGTGTTGTCAGTGCAAACAGGACGCTGTTGAAATACAAGCCGGGAGTAACGCGTTTATTGTTGCGCGGTGTTGTATACATCGCGCCCACTCGCGCTGTGCAGAACGGCAAACTAACCTTCCCCGCTTTACCATGTAATTAGAATCCATTTACTTCCTATACCACACTCACCCGTGCTGTACTACACAGCAGGGATGTGAACGAGACTCCCGCTGCACAGCAGTGTGATCCAGTCCTGCTTTCACTGGGAGTTTAATAATCAGACACACCTGAGCTTGTTAGCTAGACACACTGGGGGGCTGATCAAGCTGGTAGCAGTAAAACCTGGACTGGATCACACTGCTGTGCAGAATCCAGCTCCTCTGTTGAAACTCCAGACTCACACCCTTCTTTGCTAACAGGGGAGGGAAGGTGGGGCTCAGGTTTTAGGTTTCACTCAAAGCCAACACAGATTCAATCCTGCTGAAACTGGCTTTGGCCTGCGGTCAGGCAGTGACAGGAACACATTCACTGCACAGACTCCCCTGATAACATTCACAAGAAAACTAAACACGAGCAACACCCAGCTGCAAGACTGCGCTGATTGTGCAGAAATCTGCTGCAGCAGCAACACTGCATTATAGCAGGGAGGGGAGAGGGAGAGGGAGAGGGAGAGGGAGAGGGAGAGGGCTGTGTCTACACTTCTATTGTGTCAGCTCTAGCATGTATGAACGAGTCTGTAATTCATGTTGTCTTTGTGTGTGTGTGAGAGACACGGAGATGTTTCAGACATGCTACAGCAGTCTTAATCCAAAACAGATGGGTTAATGACAGCAATTACATTACAGAGTGAGTAAGACTTCTCTCATTTGTCTCTGATGTGCGTGCTGCCCTGTGATTGGATCTCCCTCGGACTCCTGCTCTCTGATTGGTTCCCGCCCTCTCTGCTGTGCTCTGTGATTGGTCATTGAGGCTGCGTTGCCATGGCGGAGGTGTTCTCCTCTGGGATTGCGGCCCGCTTGCAGATGCTGCGGGACCGGGAGGATGGATTGGGTCAGAACCACAAGGCTGTGAAGTACATGAACCAGGACTTTGAGTTTCTGAGACAGAACTGCCTCCAGAACCGGGTCCTCTTCACTGACGACACCTTCCCAGCGGACCTGCCCTCCCTGGGGTTCAAGGAGCTGGGGCCACGCTCCCCCAAAACACAGGGGGTGCGCTGGAAACGACCCACCGTGAGTACGAGGGGAGAGGCGAGAGGGGAGAGTTGTATTGTTGTGCTGTTGTATTGTATTGCTATGTTGTGCGGTGCTGTTGTATTGTGTTGTATTGTATTGTATTGTATTGTATTGTATTGTATTGTATTGCTGTGCTGTGCTGTGCTATTGTATTGTATTGTATTGCTGTGCTGTGCTTTGCTATTGTATTGTATTGTATTGTATTGTATTGTATTGTATTGTATTGCTGTGCTGTGCTGTTGTATTGTATTGCTGTGCTGTGCTGTGCTCTCCCTCACGCCCATCTCTCTGTTCCTCTCCTACAGGAGATCTGCTCGAACCCTCAGTTCATTGTGGACGGAGCGACTCGCACAGACATCTGCCAGGGAGCGCTGGGAGACTGCTGGCTGCTCGCCGCCATCGGCTCCCTGACCCTGAACGAGACGGTGCTGCATCGCGTGGTTCCACACGGGCAGAGCTTCCGGGAGCAGTACGCAGGCATCTTCCACTTCCAGGTACCTACCTTCTACTTCTTGTAGTGATGGTTTGTATTGTGGGTAGTGTAGTTCTTGTAGTGATGGTTTGTATTGTGGCTAGTGTAGTTCTTGTAGTAATGGTTTGTATTGTGGGTAGTGTAGTTCTTGTAGTGATGGTTTGTATTGTGGCTAGTGTAGTTCTTGTAGTGATGGTTTGTATTGTGGCTAGTGTAGTTCTTGTAGTGATGGTTTGTATTGTGGCTAGTGTAGTTCTTGTAGTGATGGTTTGTATTGTGGCTAGTGTAGTTCTTGTAGTGATGGTTTGTATTGTGGCTAGTGTAGTTCTTGTAGTGATGGTTTGTATTGTGGCTAGTGTAGTTCTTGTAGTGATGGTTTGTATTGTGGCTAGTGTAGTTCTTGTAGTGATGGTTTGTATTGTGGCTAGTGTAGTTCTTGTAGTGATGGTTTGTATTGTGGCTAGTGTAGTTCTTGTAGTGATGGTTTGTATTGTGGCTAGTGTAGTTCTTGTAGTGATGGTTTGTATTGTGGCTAGTGTAGTTCTTGTAGTGATGGTTTGTATTGTGGCTAGTGTAGTTCTTGTAGTGATGGTTTGTATTGTGGCTAGTGTAGTCCTTGTAGTAATGGTTTGTATTGTGGCTAGTGTAGTTCTTGTAGCGATGGTTTGTATTGTGGCTAGTGTAGTTCTTGTAGCGATGGTTTGTATTGTGGCTAGTGCAGTTCTTGTAGCGATGGTTTGTATTGTGGCTAGTGTAGTTCTTGTAGCGATGGTTTGTATTGTGGCTAGTGTAGTTCTTGTAGTGATGGTTTGTATTGTGGCTAGTGTAGTTCTTGTAGTGATGGTTTGTATTGTGGTAGTGTAGTTCTTGTAGTGATGGTTTGTATTGTGGCTAGTGTAGTTCTTGTAGTGATGGTTTGTATTGTGGCTAGTGTAGTTCTTGTAGTGATGGTTTGTATTGTGGCTAGTGTAGTTCTTGTAGTGATGGTTTGTATTGTGGGTAGTGTAGTTCTTGTAGTGATGGTTTGTATTGTGGCTAGTGTAGTTCTTGTAGCGATGGTTTGTATTGTGGCTAGTGTAGTTCTTGTAGCGATGGTTTGTATTGTGGCTAGTGTAGTTCTTGTATAGTGGGTGTTGATGGCCGGTCTCTCTCTCTCTCTCTCAGTTCTGGCAGTTTGGCGAGTGGGTGGACGTGGTGATTGATGACAGGCTGCCGGTGAAGGATGGGAAGCTGCTGTTCGTTCATTCATATGAAAAGAATGAATTCTGGAGCGCCCTGCTGGAGAAAGCATACGCCAAGTGAGTAACGAGGGAGGAGAGAGAGGGGGAGGAAAGGAGGGGAGAAAGTGTGTGTGTGGGGGGGTCTCACTCCCTGTGTGTGTGGGGGTCTCACTCACTGTGTGCAGGTCTTACTCCCTGTGTGTGTGGGGGTCTCACTCCTTGTGTGTGTGGGGGTCTCACTCCCTGTGTGCAGGTCTTACTCCCTGTGTGTGTGGGGGTCTCACTCCCTGTGTGTGTGGGGGTCTCACTCCTTGTGTGTGTGGGGGTCTCACTCCCTGTGTGTGTGGGGGTCTCACTCCCTGTGTGTGTGGGGGTCTCACTCCCTGTGTGTTGCAGGGTGAACGGGAGCTACGAGGCTCTGTCGGGGGGCAGCACCTCCGAGGGGTTCGAAGATTTCACGGGGGGCGTGACGGAGATGTTTGAGCTGAGGAAGGCCCCTCCTGACCTCTACAGCATCATCCTCAAGGCACTGGAGAGGGGCTCCCTGCTGGGCTGCTCCATCGATGTGAGTACAGACCGGTGTGGAGGGGGGGGCTGGGGTGTGGTGTGGAGGGGGGTGAAGTGTGACTCTTTTTTTGTTTCATGCAGATCACAAGCAACCTGGACATGGAGGCCGTGACGTTCAAGAAGCTGGTGAAGGGACACGCCTACTCAGTGACCAGCCTGAGAGAGGTGGGGAGAGAGGAGAGGGCAGAGGGGAGGAGTGGATGAGGGAGAGAGGATGGGAGAGGGGAGGGAGAGAGGTGTGGAGAGGAGGAGGGAGAGAGCTGTGGAGAGGAGGAGGGAGAGGAGAGGAGTGGAGAGGAGAGAGGTGGGGAGGGGAGGGGAGGGGTGAGAGGGAGAAGAGAAACATGCCCAAGACCTGTCCTGGGGCTGGCACATTTCGTTCTTTCTTTTTTTGTTATTGATTTTATTTTTGTTCTCTTACCCCTCAGGTGTCCTACAGAGGGATGCCCACCAAGCTGGTCCGAATCAGGAACCCCTGGGGAGAGGTGGAGTGGACTGGAGCCTGGAGCGACAAGTGAGAGAGAGGAGAGGGGGAGGAGTGGAGAGGGGGAGGAGGAGTGGGGGGGAGGGGGAGTATCTGGCAGAAAGGTGATTGGTGTTGTGTTTCCTGCAGCTCATCGGAATGGAACTATGTGGACCCGGCCGTGCAGAGCAAGCTGAGAGTGAAGTGCGAGGACGGGGAGTTCTGGTGAGTCTGAGTGAGAGCCTGTCTGAGAGAGAGCCTGTCTGAGAGTCTGAGAGAGAGCCTGTCTGAGAGAGAGCCTGTCTGAGAGTCTGAGAGAGAGCCTGTCTGAGAGAGAGCCTGTCTGAGAGTCTGAGAGAGAGCCTGTCTGAGAGAGAGCCTGTCTGAGAGTCTGAGAGAGAGCCTGTCTGAGAGAGAGCCTGTCTGAGAGTCTGAGAGAGAGCCTGTCTGAGAGAGAGCCTGTCTGAGAGAGAGCCTGTCTGAGAGTCTGAGAGAGAGCCTGTCTGAGAGTCTGAGAGAGAGCCTGTCTGAGAGAGAGCCTGTCTGAGAGTCTGAGAGAGAGCCTGTCTGAGAGAGAGCCTGTCTGAGAGTCTGAGAGAGAGCCTGTCTGAGAGAGAGCCTGTCTGAGAGTCTGAGAGAGAGCCTGTCTGAGAGTCTGAGAGAGAGCCTGTCTGAGAGTCTGAGAGAGAGCCTGTCTGAGAGAGAGCCTGTCTGAGAGTCTGAGAGATAGCCTGTCTGAGAGAGAGCCTGTCTGAGAGTCTGAGAGAGAGCCTGTCTGAGTGAGAGCCTGTCTGAGAGTCTGAGAGAGAGCCTGTCTGGGAGTCTGAGAGAGAGCCTGTCTGAGAGAGAGCCTGTCTGAGAGTCTGAGAGAGAGCCTGTCTGAGAGAGAGCCTGTCTGAGAGTCTGAGAGAGAGCCTGTCTGAGAGAGAGCCTGTCTGAGAGTCTGAGAGAGAGCCTGTCTGAGAGAGAGCCTGTCTGAGAGTCTGAGAGATAGCCTGTCTGAGAGAGAGCCTGTCTGAGAGTCTGAGAGAGAGCCTGTCTGAGAGAGAGCCTGTCTGAGAGTCTGAGAGATAGCCTGTCTGAGAGAGAGCCTGTCTGGGAGTCCATCTGTCTTACAGGACATCTATCTGTGATGTCCTCAATGAGCTCTGTCTTGAAGGATGTTTTAGTCATGTCCTGTATGATGCGTTTCAGTGACACTCTCTCTGCGTCCTACAGGATGTCCTTCAGTGATTTCCTGCGCGAGTTCTCGCGGTTGGAGATTTGTAACCTGACTCCTGACACTCTGAAGTCGGAGAAGATCCGGAAGTGGAACACCTCCCTGTACGATGGAGCCTGGAGGAGGGGCAGCACTGCGGGAGGCTGCAGGAACTACCCCGGTGAGAGAGGAGGGGGGCTGACCCTGCATCTCAGGGCTCTGTGTGTGTCGCTCTACATCAATGCCCTGACTCTCTGTGCTGTGGGCTCTGTATTAACCCTTTCACAGCCACGTACTGGATCAATCCGCAGTTCAAGGTGTGTCTGCAGAATGCTCAGGGCGAGGGGGCGGAGTCAGGCTGCAGCTTCCTGGTGGCTCTCATGCAGAAGAATCGCCGTCAGCAACGCAAAGAGGGGAAGGACATGGAGACCATCGGATTCGCTGTGTACGAGGTGAGGGCGGGGCTAGGGGAGGGGCTTATGCTATTGTCTCTTGTTATTGAATATCAGTGTACTGATCTCTCTCTCTCTCTCTCTCTCTCTCGCTCTCTCTCTCTCTCTCTCTCTCAGGTCCCAGATGAGGTATGTTCTTCACTTTCTTCTTTAAAACCTTCAACATGCAGACACCTTGTTGCTTTTGTGAATTAATTTCTCTGAGTTTTGCAAGCATTACAGTTAACAAACCCTCCCCTCCTCTCCCCTCTCTCTCCTCTCCTCTCCACCCCTCTCCTCCCCCTCTCCTCTCCTCCCCTCTCTCCTCCCCGTCTCGTCTCGTCTCCTCTCCTCTCCCCTCTCCTCTCTTCTCCACCCCTCTCCTCCCCCTCTCTCCTCTCTTCTCCTCTGTCCTCCTCTCCTCTCCTCTCCTCTCCTCTCCTCCCCTCTCCTCTCCTCTCCCCCTCTCTCCTCTCTTCTCCTCTCTCCTCTCCTCCTCTCCTCTCCTCTCTCCTCTCTCTCCTCTCCCCTCCTCTCCTCTCCTCTCCTCTCCTCTCCTCTCCTCTCCTCTCTCTCCTCTCCTCTCCTCTCTCTCCTCTCCTCTCCTCTCCTCTCCTCCTCCTCTCCTCCTCTCCTCTCCTCTCCTCCTCCCCAGTATCGAGGTCAGTCCGGGGTTCATCTCAAGCGCGAGTATTTCCTGACGCACGGCTCCACGGCTCGCTCAGAGCTCTTTATAAACCTGCGGGAGGTCAGCTCCCGATTCACACTGCCTGCCGGGGAATACATCATCGTACCCTCCACCTTTGAACCCCAGAAAGAGGGGGACTTCGTACTGAGAGTGTTCTCAGAGACCCACGCCGACTCAGAGTGAGTGAGAGAGGGGGAGGGTCTGGGGGGTGGTCTCGGGGTGTCTGGGGGGTGGTGTCAGGGTGTCTGGGTGTCTGCGGGGTGGTGTTGGGGTGATCCTGTCCTGACTGGTGAAGTCTCTCTCTCTACAGGGAGATGGATGATAAGATCATAGCTGAGCTCCAGGATGAGGTGAGAAACTGAGTTTAATATTTAAATGTTTACCCAGCGTGAGACGTGACGAATTCATCCTGTATTAACTCTTTCTTTCTTTCTTTCTTTCTTTCTTTCTTTTTCTTTCTTTCTTTTTCTCTCTTTCTTTCTCTCACGGTCTCCCTCTCTCAGAAAGAGTTGGATGAGAGTCAGATTGATGCAGGATTTAAGAATCTCTTCAGACAGCTGGCTGGCGAGGTAACTCTTTCCCTCTCTCTCCTCAGATTCGATTGTACAGCAGCTCCGTGCAATAATAATAATAATAAAGCAATGATACTAACGAGCCCTCTCCCTGTCTCTCCCTGCCTCTCCCTGTCTCTCCCTGCCTCTCCGTCTCTCCCTGCCTCTCCCTGTCTCTCTCTGTCTCTCCCTGTCCTTCCCTGCCTCTCCCTGTCTCTCTCTGTCTCTCCCTGCCTCTCTCTGTCTCTCCCTGCCTCTCCCTGTCTCTCTCTGTCTCTCCCTGTCTCTCCCTGCCTCTCTCTGTCTCTCCCTGTCTCTCTCTGTCTCTCCCTGCCTCTCTCTGTCTCTCCCTGCCTCTCTCTGTCTCTCCCTGTCTCTCCCTGTCTCTCTCTGCCTCTCCCTATCTCTCCCTGCCTCTCTCTGTCTCTCCCTGTCTCTCTCTGTCTCTCCCTGCCTCTCTGTGTCTCTCTCTGTCTCTCCCTGCCTCTCTCTGTCTCTCCCTGTCTCTCCCTGTCTCTCCCTGCCTCTCTCTGTCTCTCTATGTCTCTCTCTGTCTCTCCCTGCCTCTCTCTATCTCTCTCTGTCTCTCCCTGTCTCTCCTCTGCACAGGACCTGGAGATCAGTGTGGCAGAGCTGCAGACCATTCTCAACAGGATCATCAACAAACGTGAGTCCCACGCAATCAACACACACACACTGAGACACACACACTGAGACACACACACACACTGAGACACACACACTGAGACACACACACACACTGAGACACACACACACACACTGAGACACACACACTGAGACACACACACACACACTGAGACACACACACTGAGACACACACACACACACTGAGACACAGGAGATACACACACTGAGACACACACACACACACACTGAGACACACACACACACTGAGACACACACACACACTGAGACACACTCACACACACTGAGACACACACACACACACACTGAGACACACACACACACTGACACACACACACACACTGAGACACACACACACACTGAGACACACACACACACACACTGAGACACACTCACACACACTGAGACACAGGAGATACACACACTGAGACACACACACACACTGAGACACACACACTGAGACACACACACACACTGAGACACACACACACTGAGACACACACACTGAGACACACACACACACTGAGACACACACACTGAGACACACACACACACACTGAGACACACACACTGAGACACACACACACACACTGAGACACAGGAGATACACACACTGAGACACACACACACACTGAGACACACACACTGAGACACACACACTGAGACACACACACACACACACTGAGACACACACACTGAGACACACACACACTGAGACACACACACACACACTGAGACACACACACACACTGAGACACACAAACACTGAGACACACACACACACTGAGACACACAAACACTGAGACACATACACAAACACTGAGACACACACACACACTGTGAGACACACACACACTGAGACACACTCACACACACTGAGACACAGGAGATACACACACTGAGACACACACACACACTGAGACACACAGACACTGAGACACACACACACACTGAGACACACTCACACACTGAGACACACAGACACTGAGACACACACACAAACTGAGACACACACACACACTGAGACACACACACACACACACACTGAGACACACACACACACTGAGACACAGGAGATACACACACTGAGACACACACACACACTGAGACACAGGAGATACACACACACTGAGACACACACACACACTGAGACACAGGAGATACACACACTGAGACACACACACACACACTGAGACACAGGAGATACACACACTGAGACACACACACACACTGAGACACACACACGCTGAGACACACACACACACTGAGACACACACACACACACTGAGACACGCACACACTGAGACACAGGAGACACACACACACTGAGACACAGGAGATACTGACACTGAGAAGCACACACTCCCACTTACAATGACACACATATATATACTGCCTCTCTCCTCACTCTCCTTCCTTCTGTCGTTCAGATAAAGACCTGAAGACGGACGGCTTCTCGAAGGACTGCTGCCGCAGTATGATCAACCTCATGGACGTATCCTTGCCTAACCCCTAACCCCTAACCCCTAACCCCTAACCCTAACCTCATGGTTATATCCTTACCTAACCCCTAACCCCTAACCCCTAACCCTAGCCTCATGGTCGTATCCTTGCCTAACCCCTAACCCCTAACCCCTAACCTCATGGTTGTATCCTTACCTAACCCCTAACCCCTAACCCTAACCCTAGCCTCATGGTCGTATCCTTGCCTAACCCCTAACCCCTAACCCCTAACCTCATGGTCGTATCCTTGCCTAACCCCTAACCCCTAACCCCTAACCTCATGGACGTATCCTTGCCTAACCCCTAACCCCTAACCTCATGGACGTATCCTTGCCTATCCCCTAACCCCTAACCCCTAACCCCTAACCTCATGGACGTATCCTTGCCTATCCCCTAACCCCTAACCCCTAACCCTAACCTCATGGTCATATCCTTGCCTATCTGCCTCGGCTGCAGCTGGTTACTCTGAGCACTGGCTGGAACAACGTGTCTGTCTGTCCTGTCTGTCTGTCTGTCTGCCCGTCTGTCTGTCTGTCTGTCTGTCTGTCTGTCTGTCTGCCTGTCTGTCCCAATGTTGGTCCTTAACCAGTCTCCTCTCAGAAAGACGGCAACGGCAAGCTGGGACTCACAGAGTTTCATGTGCTGTGGGAAAAGATCAAACGCTACCTGGTGAGAGAGAGAGAGACAAATTTCTCAGACTTCAATGCTAAAATCCTCCATCCCTCCATCCCTCCCTCCCTCCATCCCTCCAGTTTATCAGTTCTCTCCTCTCTTGTATTTTCAGACGGTGTTCCGCAAGTTTGACCTGGACAAGTCTGGAACCATGAGCTCCTACGAGATGCGCCTTGCTCTGGAGTCTGCGGGTGTGTGTGTGTGTGTCTGTGTGTGTGTGTCTCTGTGTGTGTGTGTGTGTGTGTGTGTGTGTGTGTGTGTGTGTGTGTCTGTATCACAATGCCAGCTTTTGAGGATATTTCTCTTAAATTTCTCTGACTCCCTCCCCAGGGTTCAAGCTGCCCGGCCGGCTGCACCAGCTCATTATCCTGCGCTACGCTGAGCCCGACCTCGCCATCGACTTCGATAACTTCGTGTCCTGCCTGATCCGCCTGGAGACCATGTTCAGTGAGTGAGGGGGCTGCCTGCCTGCCTGTCTGTCTCTCTGCCTGCCTGTCTGTCTGTCTAACTGTCTGTCTCTCCCTCTCTCCGCAGAGACGTTTAAAACTCTGGACACCGATGCAGACGGAGTCGTTTCTTTCAGCTTCATGCAGGTGAGGAGGATCCTACCCTTTAACACGGGTCAGTGTTTTTGTTCTTGTGAACTCGTGGTGACGGCTCCTCTCCCTCTCTCTGTGTTTCAGTGGATCTCTCTCACCATGTTCACCTAGCAACCGGAAAACCTGCTGCACCTCACCTCCGATCTCCAACCTCTGACCTCTGACCTCTGACAAGTGCCTTTTCAGTGACGGGATTCAACCAGCCAACACCCCGCCCCCCCCCAGACCAGTTCAGCATAGGCTCTGTCTGTCTGTCAATCTGTCTATTACACACACACACAGACACACACTCTGACAGTCACAGATACAGACAGCACGGCAGCGCTAGTGCTGTCCACCAGAGGGCAGGCTTTCTCTTCTGTTTACTGCTTTGCAAGGATTGTGTGTTAAAGTGGGAACCGAGTTTCACTGCCAAGCAGCTTCTTCTCTGCAGTTTGTTTTTTAAACGTTTCAATCGTGCCAACAGTTTCTATTTGGTTGTTTTTTTTTTCTGCTTGTATTGTTTCTATATTTTACACGCTTTTCTTACGTTTTCTTAAAGGAAAATAAACAAAAAAAGAATGTATAAATATGTGTCTCTTGATTTCTTTTGTTTCGAAAGTTTCAATATTAATGAATATATATGAAACAGGAACCTCAAAAATAACGACCCAGCCCCTTCTCAAAGTTTACTGCCTTGGTGTTGTAAACTTAAAGCACAGAGAGGAGAGAGAGATCCAGCCCCTTCTCAAAGTGTAGTAAAACACAGAGAGGAGAGAGATCCAGCCCCTTCTCAAAGTGTAGTAAAGCACAGAGAGGAGAGAGATCCAGCTCCTTCTCAAAGTGTAGTAAAGCACAGAGAGGAGAGAGAGATCCAGCCCCTTCTCAAAGTGTAGTAAAGCACAGAGAGGAGAGAGATCCAGCCCCTTCTCAAAGTGTAGTAAAGCACAGAGAGAGGAGAGAGATCCAGCTCCTTCTCAAAGTGTAGTAAAGCACAGAGAGGAGAGAGATCCAGCCCCTTCTCAAAGTGTAGTAAAGCACAGAGAGAGGAGAGAGATCCAGCCCCTTCTCAAAGTGTAGTAAAGCACAGAGAGGAGAGAGATCCAGCCCCTTCTCAAAGTGTAGTAAAGCACAGAGAGGAGAGAGATCCAGCCCCTTCTCAAAGTGTAGTAAAGCACAGAGAGGTAAAGCACAGAGAGAGAGAGATCCAGCCCCTTCTCAAAGTGTAGTAAAGCACAGAGAGGAGAGAGATCCAGCCCCTTCTCAAAGTGTAGTAAAGCACAGAGAGGAGAGAGATCCAGCCCCTTCTCAAAGTGTAGTAAAGCACAGAGAGAGGAGAGAGATCCAGCCCCTTCTCAAAGTGTAGTAAAGCACAGAGAGGAGAGAGAGATCCAGCCCCTTCTCAATTTGCACAGTCACAGTTACAGTGTGGAAATTGGTAACACTCCATAGTCACTCATTACAGCTGGGTTACACAATGCAATGTTACTGATTGGTCAGATCAGTGTGAACTGGGCTTGAAACTCCCACTAGCCCTGCTGCTGCTGCTGCTGCTGCTGCACCCAGTCCTGGGGTTCAGAGCTCCCCTCAATGAAGTCTAGTATTATTATTATTAATATTGAAATGATCAGGAGCCAGGAGTTTGAGCAGGGTTACAAACTCACACTAGCCCTGCTGCTGCTGCTGCTGCTGCTGCACCCAGTCCTGGGGTTCAGAGCTCCCCTCAATGAAGTCTAGTATTATTATTATTAATATTGAAATGATCAGGAGCCAGGAGTTTGAGCAGGGTTACAAACTCACACTAGCCCTGCTGCTGCTGCTGCTGCTGCTGCACCCAGTCCTGGGGTTCAGAGCTCCCCTCAATGAAGTCTAGTATTATTATTATTAATATGGAAATGATCAGGAGCCAGGAGTTTGAGCAGGGTTACAAACTCACACTAGCCCTGCTGCTGCTGCACCCAGTCCTGGGGT
Organism: Acipenser oxyrinchus oxyrinchus; assembly: GCA_030684275.1. Lineage (NCBI taxonomy): Eukaryota > Metazoa > Chordata > Actinopteri > Acipenseriformes > Acipenseridae > Acipenser > Acipenser oxyrinchus. The sequence continues at coordinate 151,202 of CM060301.1, forward strand.
TCAGCGCTCCCCTCAATGAAGTCTAGTATTATTATTATTAATATTGAAATGATCAGGAGCCAGGAGTTTGAGCAGGGTTACAAACTCACACTAGCCCTGCTGCTGCTGCTGCTGCTGCACCCAGTCCTGGGGTTCGGAGTTTGAGCAGGGTTAGAAACTTAGGGGCAGCAGTGTGGAGTAGTGGTTAGGGGCTCTGGACTCTTGACCGGAGGGTCGTGGGTTCAATCCCAGGTGGGGGACACTGCTGCTGTACCCTTGAGCAAGGTACTTTACCCAGATTGCTCCAGTAAAAACCCAACTGGAGTAAAAACCTCCCACCCAGTCCCTCCTCAGATCTAACCACTAGAGACAGCCTCCCTCCCAGTCCCTTCAGCTCTAACCACTAGAGACAGCCTCCCTCCCAGTCCCTTCAGCTCTAACCACTAGAGCCAGCCTCCCTCCCAGTCCCTTCAGCTCTAACCACTAGAGCCAGCCTCCCTCCCAGTCCCTTCAGCTCTAACCACTAGAGCCAGCCTCCCTCCCAGTCCCTTCAGCTCTAACCACTAGAGCCAGCCTCCCTCCCAGTCCCTTCAGCTCTAACCACTAGATCCAGCCTCCCTCCCAGTCCCTTCAGCTCTAACCACTAGAGCCAGCCTCCCTCCCAGTCCCTTCAGCTCTAACCACTAGAGCCAGCCTCCCTCCCCTCAGTCCCTCCTGAACTCCAGCTGTTCCCTGCCCCTGTTATCTGCTCAGGCACTTTAGAAGAAACAAGTGGCTTATCCAGTCGGCCCTTTGCCCCACTTTCCTCTGGAGTTTATTTTTTTACATGGATAATCCCACAGTAACTGCAAGTCAAACTGTAACCAACTCTGAGAGATTAAGGAGTTGTTATGCAAGGTTTGGGGAGCGTGCAAACAAATCTACCCTGAACTGCAGTGACCCACAGCGCACAGAGCCTCATAACTCTCAAGAGCACTGACTGAGAGACAGACAGAGAGGCAGTGAGACAGGCAGAGACAGTGAGACAGGCAGAGACAGTGAGACAGGCAGAGACAGTGAGGCAGGCAGTGAGACAGGCAGAGACAGTGAGACAGGCAGAGACAGTGAGACAGGCAGTGAGGCAGGCAGAGACAGTGAGACAGGCAGAGACAGTGAGACAGGCAGAGACAGTGAGGCAGGCAGTGAGACAGGCAGAGACAGTGAGACAGGCAGAGACAGTGAGACAGGCAGAGACAGTGAGGCAGGCAGTGAGGCAGGCAGAGACAGTGAGACAGGCAGAGACAGTGAGACAGGCAGAGACAGTGAGGCAGGCAGGCTCACTCGCTCGCTCATGCGCTCGGTGTGCAGGGCTGAACTGGGATTCAAGCCTGGCTGTGGAAGGGGCTGGAGCCGCAGTGAACTGCAGCTGGGACTGTGTGAGTACTTCTGTTCCTTCATTCAGTCATTAAATACGAGACACAGTTAACATGCAAACACGCTTCCAGAAGTTTTATTTTTATCGCATTCTTGTCCTTTCCTTTTCTCGGCTGGCGTGTATAATTTCTATGATTTGTGTCATTCGTATCACTCGTATCATGTAACAGTTTTACGTCAGAGTTTTGAATCTGTCGCTTTGAAGTACGGATTAAAATAATCTTTTTATTAACCCAGCGCTCAGAACTGAGCTGTAATATTTCAGCCAGCAGCCCCACTGCTCTTGAACCAGCTGCATCTCAACTCTGCGCTGCATATACAGCCAGGTCCATAGTGGAGGAAAATTATGGAATTGTGACAAAATATATTAAACTGAATATGAAGTTGCCTTTCAGTCTACAACAGACAGTGATTACATCAGCTGAAGCCTAACAGTTGAACCCCCAAGCTTCTGGACAATATTACCCCCCCACCCAAGGCCCTCTGATAAACACCGGCTCTGTTTTGATCTTATCTTGAGCTGCTGGCCATCCCATCGTTCTCCTGAACTTTCTGCTAAAACAGACACCAGTCACACCCCACTTTCCAGCTTGTACAGACTGTATAGATATCAACTGTAAACCCACTTGCGTTAACAGCCTCTTGTAGACTCTTCCCTTGTATAGATTGATTAAAATATCTGGATAATCAACCTGAATCCTGAGTCTCATTGGATAGAGGAGAGTAAATCCACTCCAGCCTCATTCCTGGTCTCAGGGGAAACGCAGCCTCTGATGTGGAATTGCGCTGTCGCTCCTGTTCAGGTGGAGAGGTTACAGATTCACAGACGAGTCGCAGACTATTGGAAACCGTGCCGAAAAACACACAAACAGCACGGAGAAGATTCGACTGTGCCGTCTTTCTCTGCAGCTAATCATTAACCCCTCGCTTGCTTGCATCGGAACAGATTGCTTTAAAAAAAAATCACTCTGATCTCTGAAGCATTTCATCAGAACTCCGCTGCTGGATTTAAACAGAGTCTTCTTCTGATCATATGAGGATGTAACAAAGTCAGATCCACTCAGCTCCTGGTGCCTGTAGTGTTCTAATGAGCTGCACGTTCACTTTTCATTTTTATTTAGAATACAGACGACCTGCCGAGGAGATGCAGTGAGGTGATGCACCCCGAAGCGGAAAGGTTCTGCCCTGTGGATTCGTTGCTGCCGGATTGGACGCGCCGTGTGAAGGAGGCTCAGCTGGAGAGGCTGCAGCTGCACAGGGAGCTTCCCTTTTAATTAACTTCCCTTTCACTGGCCTCTGTTTAATTGATTCGTTACTTTAAGCTCGCCGCGCCTGCCTGGTTCATTTCATTATTTTTTTTTTTTTTAACTGCGTAGGAATTTAGTTGAATTTTTATTATTATTATTATTATTATTATTATTATTATTATTATAATTATTATTATTATTATTATTATTATTATTGCTGCGGAAGTCAGGATCACTTTTTGTCAACTTTTCCAAAGCTGCTAAAACTTCAAAACAGTCTGAGCTACATCTGATACTTCACTTTTAAGCCCCCCTGTGTTGCCCCTCTCCCCCTGTGTTGCCCCTCTCTCCCTGTGTTGCCCCTCTCCCCCCTGTGTTGCTCCTCTCTCCCTGTGTTGCCCCTCTCCCCCTGTGTTGCTCCTCTCTCCCTGTGTTGCCCCTCTCCTGTGTTGCTCCTCTCTCCCTGTATTGCCCCTCTCCTGTGTTGCCCCTCTCCCCCTGTGTTGCCCCTCTCCCCCTGTGTTGCCCCTCTCTCCCTGTGTTGCCCCTCTCCTGTGTTGCCCCTCTCTCCCTGTGTTGCCCTTCTCCTGTGTTGCCCCTCTCTCCCTGTGTTGCTCCTCTCTCCCTGTGTTGCCCCTCTCCTGTGTTGCCCCTCTCCTGTGTTGCTTCTCTCTCCCTGTGTTGCCCCTCTCTCCCTGTGTTGCCCCTCTCCTGTGTTGCCCCTCTCTCCCTGTGTTGCCCCTCTCCCCCTGTGTTGCCCCTCTCCTGTGTTGCCCCTCTCTCCCTGTGTTGCTCCTCTCTCCCTGTGTTGCCCCTCTCCTGTGTTGCCCCTCTCCTGTGTTGCTTCTCTCCCCCTGTGTTGCCCCTCTCCCCCTGTGTTGCCCCTTTCCCTCTGTGTTGCCCCTCTCTCCCTGTGTTGCCCCTCTCCTGTGTTGCCCCTCTCCCCCTGTGTTGCCCCTCTCTCCCGGGTGTGTAATGGGTTTCGCGGATGTGTTGGAGCTGGTGGGCAGTCTGGGGCGTTTCCAGTTCCTCCATGTTCTGCTCCTCTCGCTGCCCATCTTCATGATGGCGAGTCACAACCTGCTGCAGAACTTTGTGGCCTTGGTGCCCCACCACCACTGCCGCGCCCCCTGCCCCCTCCCCTCCCCCTCCCCGCCCCC
>CM060301.1:160000-161119 GCA_030684275.1 Acipenser oxyrinchus oxyrinchus
TCCTCTCCTCCTCTCTCCTCTCTCCTCTCTCTCTCTCTCTCCTCTCTCCTCCTCTCCTCTCTCTCTCCTCTCCTCCTCTCTCTCTCCTCTCCTCCTCTCTCCTCTCCCTCCTCTCCTCTCTCCTCTCTCCCCTCTCTCTCTCCTCTCCCCTCTCCTCTCTCCTCTCCTCTCCTCGCTCTCTCCTCTCTCCCTCTCCTCTCTCTCCTCTCTCTCTCTCTCCTCTCTCCCTCCCCTCTCTCCTCTCCTCTCTCTCTCTCCTCTCTCCTCTCCTCTCTCCTCCTCTCTCCTCTCTCTCCCTCTCTCTCCTCTCCTCCTCCTCTCCCTCTCCTCTCTCTCTCCTCTCCTCCTCTCCTCTCTCCTCTCCTCTCCTCTCCTCTCCTCCTCTCTCCTCTCTCCCTCCTCTCTCTCTCCCTCCTCTCCTCTCTCCTCTCTCCTCTCCTCTCCTCTCTCTCTCTCTCCTCTCCTCCTCTCTCCTCTCTCTCTCCTCTCCCCTCTCTCTCTCCTCTCTCCTCTCTCCTCTCTCCCTCTCCTCTCCTCTCTCCTCTCCTCCCTCTCCTCTCCTCTCTCCTCTCCTCCCTCTCCTCTCTCCTCTCTCCCCTCTCTCCCTCTCCTCTCTCCTCTCTCCTCCTCTCCTCTCTCCTCTCCTCTCTCCTCCTCCTCTCCTCTCTCCTCTCCCTCTCCTCCCTCCTCTCCCTCTCCTCTCTCCTCTCTCCTCCTCTCTCTCCTCCTCCTCTCCTCTCTCCTCTCCCTCTCCTCCTCTCTCCTCTCCTCTCTCCTCTCTCTCTCTCTCCTCTCTCCTCTCTCCCTCTCCTCCTCTCCTCTCCTCTCTCCTCTCTCTCTCCTCTCCTCCCTCTCTCCTCTCCCTCCTCTCTCCTCTCTCCTCCTCCTCTCCTCTCTCCCTCTCCTCTCTCCCTCTCCTCTCCTCTCCTCCTCTCCTCCTCTCTCCTCTCCTCTCTCTCTCCCTCTCTCTCTCTCTCTCCTCTCCTCTCTCTCCTCCTCCTCTCCTCTCCCTCTCTCCTCTCTCCTCCTCCCTCTCCCCTCCTCTCCTCTCCTCTCTCCCTCTCTCCTCTCCTCTCTCCTCTCCTCCTCTCCCTCTCTCCTCTCTCCTCTCTCCTCTCT
>CM060301.1:161619-189119 GCA_030684275.1 Acipenser oxyrinchus oxyrinchus
GGGAGGTGAGAGAAGGAGGGGGAGAGAGAGGGAGAGAGAGAGCGGGAGAGAGAAAGAGGAGAAAGAGAGAGGGATAGAGGGAGGGAGAGTGAGAGAAGGAGGGGGAGAGAGAGGGAAAGAGAGAGTGGGAGAGAGAAAGAGGAGAAAGATAGAGGGATAGAGGGAGTGAGGGAGAGGGATGGAGAGGGAGATGGTGAGAGGGAGGGAGAGAGAGGGTAGAAAAAGAGTGATAGAGGTAGAGGGTAGAAAAAAGAGCGATAGAGAGAGGGACGGAGAGGGGGAGGAGGGAGAGAGAAAGAGGAGAAAGAGAGGGATAGAGGGAGGGAGAGAAGGAGGGGGAGAGACAGAGGGAGTGAGAGAGAGAGGGTAGAAAAAGAGTGAGAGAGAGGGTAGAGAGTGATAGGGAGAAAGAAAGAGAGAGAGAGAGATTAACAAACGCCTCCAGAGCAGTAAATTATTATTGTGAAATAAGACTCGCTTGTCCAGATGATGTTACTAAAAATGTATGTATTTATTTTATACATTTGCCGATAAGAAATGAGACGTCATAACAAACATGAAATCCATCAGCAACGGTAATGAGGAGAGAGCGAGAGACAGCCGCTGTGTGTGCGAGACACAAACACGAACACGACACGACACAAACACGACACAAACACGAACACAACAACAATAATAATATCAACAAGCTATCCGCCCTAGCGAGTCGCTGTAATACCATTTCCCTTTGTGCTGAACCTCTCAGTATTTATATATTGTTGGCTGAATCAAAATCTGTGTTCTTCAATATACTAAATAATATACACTAAAACACTCCGTGCGGATATACAGACGGCGTGGGATCATTATTACACACCTTATAATGAAAATAAACAAAGCATCATTCAAACACAGCGCCCGGAGACAATGCAATGCAATCCAATTCAATTCAATTCAATTCAATTCAATTCAGTGCAATGCAATGCAATGCAATGCAATTCAATGCAATGCAATGCAATGCAATGCAATGCAATTCAATTCAATTCAATTCAATGCAATGCAATGCAATGCAATGCAATGCAATCCAATTCAATCCAATTCAATTCAATTCAATTCAATTCAATTCAATGCAATCCAATTCAATTCAATTCAATTCAATGCAATTCAATGCAATTCAGTGCAATTCAATGCAATGCAATGCAATTCAATTCAATTCAATTCAATGCAATCCAATTCAATCCAATGCAATGCAATGCAATGCAATGCAATGCAATTCAATGCAATGCAATCCAATTCAATTCAATTCAATTCAATTCAATTCAATTCAATTCAATGCAATTCAATTCAATGCAATTCAATTCAATTCAATGCAATGCAATTCAATTCAATTCTGTAAATCACGGATATGTGTTACCGACTTGCAAACCCAGCCATTTGCAGTGATGATTATTATTCTCTAATAAGAATGTAGCATTTGAAATCCCTGTGCCCAGTCTAGAACACAGCACCTCCCCCCTGGTGTGAAGGCTGGAGTCGTTTACTTCATTGTTATAAACGCTGTTAGGTTTTGTTTTGGACACGCCGGCTCTCTCTCTCACTCACCTTATCCATTTTTATTTCAACGTCCTCCTGCTTCTCCACCATGAGGCTTCTAGAACTTACTAAAAGATGACAGCCTCCGGGCCCGCCCACACACGCTCCTCATTGGCTCCCGAGGGGCGAGGGGGGGGGGGAGGAGCTGCTGGCAAACCGTGCTCCGAGTGGCCACCTCCCCCGTCACTCAAACCCTCTAGACCGATTATTGGCAGGTGGTGAGGAACCGCCTTCCCTCCGCTGACGACAGAACCAGCGCGCTTGTTGATTGGAAGGAGTTGATTTTTTTTTTAAAAATCCGATTGGTTGGGAAGGGAGAGACCGTTGGTGTCGATTGTGACGCAACACGTTCCTGGCCGGTCTTCATTTCTATTGGACGCTGTTCTAGAAGCTTCTACTCCTTTTTCGATTGGCTAACTTCCATCTCACTGGCGCGTCTGATTGGCTTAAAGGACCAGAGAAAGGAGTTAGAGTTTTTAATTTAAAGACACAGCCGGCTTATTTATTTATTTATTTTCTCTTTCAGCAGTTGCTGTCAATCCGGGAAAAACAGAGAAAAATCTAGAAGGTTTTAAAATAATATATTCTGGGGCTGGTGGTGATTAAAATACACGAACGCGATTTCCCTATCTCTCTCTCTCTCTCACTCACTCTATCCATCCCTCCATCCCTCCCTCTCTCTCTCACTCTATCCATCCCTCCATCCCTCCCTCTCTCTCTCACTCTATCCATCCCTCCATCTCTCTCTCACTCACTCACTCTATCCATCCCTCCCTCCCTCTCTCTCTCACTCACTCTATCCATCCCTCCATCCCTCCCTCCCTCTCTCTCACTCTATCCATCCCTCCCTCTCTCTCACTCTATCCATCCCTCCATCCCTCCCTCCCTCTCTATCCATCCCTCCATCCCTCCCTCTCAATCTATCCATCCCTCCATCCCTCTCTCTCTCACTCACTCTATCCATCCCTCCATCCTTCCCTCTCTCTCACTCTATCCATCCCTCCACCCCTCCCTCCCTCTCTCTCTCACTCTATCCATCCCTCCCTCTCTCTCTCACACTCTATCCATCCCTCCATCCCTCCCTCCCTCTCTCTCTCTCTTTCAAGGGACAATATCGGCGATATTAATTCTGGGCTCAGATTTCTGACGCGGCTTTCTTATCGAAAAAAAAACTACATTTCCCAGACTGCTGTGCGCCGCCGCGACGGCCAGTGAAATGTACGTCACTTCTACCCTCTCAGAGTTTGTTTACTAAAGTAGACGATCCCGCTTTTGCTAATTCCGCTGTGGATTTGATTGCTTTTATCTCGTTTATTTTTTAACAAGGAGCGATCCAACCGCAGCCGGACAGTTTAACAAGCACGCACACATTACAAATAAATAAATAAATAAATACATACATAAAGATACAAACCACGACCGTGTCAACGTGTCCCTGTATTTAAAGAAAACGAAACCGATCCTTAAACAAAACAACAACAGGATGGCGTTTAAAATGTCCGGCGTGCTTTCTCGCAGCGATGCCTGCGGTCTGCGTCTCAGCTTGTCGCTCCAGGACGGAACCAGAGCTGGAACCGGTCCCAGAAACGGGGTCCGGTTCGGTTCGGGCAGCGGGTATCCCCAAATCCGCAAAGCTATCCGCTTCAGGGAGGGGGCTACACCGCTGACATCCGCATCTGGAGTCGGGGCGAGGATCATTAACCAGCCGCCTTTTTCTTGCAAAACTTTTTATAATAATAATCATCATCATCATGATCACTGGTCGACTGCACGGGTTTTTAATTCTCCACTCGCCGTGTTTAACGCAGACCCCGCTCGATTGATTTTTGGTAGCTCTAGTGCGCGTCGTGTCGTGTTCTGGGCAGGTGTATTGGGTCTGACCGTGCTGGGCGGTACCGCCGCATCCCTTCACAGGTCCGCGGTTCTGGCCATGGCCCCGAAGCTAACCCCCGTCGACTTGGATTCGCCAGCTTCAGACTGGAAAGAGGCGAAACGTGAGTTGGGTGTTATTAATGTACATACAACACAAACAACGACAATGCGCCACTATATAATATACAGCAGACCCTGATAGTGATGCGATCCAGCCCTCTGAAATGTCTTTATAATATACAGCAGACCCTGATAGTGATGCGATCCAGCCCTCTGAAATGTCTTTATAATATACAGCACTAGACCCTGATATTGATGCGATCCAGCCCTCTGAAATGTCTTTATAATATACAGCGCTAGACCCTGATATTGATGCGATCCAGCCCTCTGAAATGTCTTTATAATATACAGCACTAGACCCTGATATCGATGCGATCCAGCCCTCTGAAATGTCTTTATAATATACAGCACTAGACCCTGATATCGATGCGATCCAGCCCTCTGAAATGTCTTTATAATATACAGCACTAGACCCTGATATTGATGCGATCCAGCCCTCTGAAATGTCTTTATAATATACAGCACTAGACCCTGATAGTGATGCGATCCAGCCCTCTGAAATGTCTTTATAATATACAGCACTAGACCCTGATAGTGATGCGATCCAGCCCTCTGAAATGTCTTTATAATATACAGCACTAGACCCTGATATTGATGCGATCCAGCCCTCTGAAATGTCTTTATAATATACAGCACTAGACCCTGATAGTGATGCGATCCAGCCCTCTGAAATGTCTTTATAATATACAGCACTAGACCCTGATATTGATGCGATCCAGCCCTCTGAAATGTCTTTATAATATACAGCACTAGACCCTGATATTGATGCGATCCAGCCCTCTGAAATGTCTTTATAATATACAGCACTAGACCCTGATATTGATGCGATCCAGCCCTCTGAAATGTCTTTATAATATACAGCACTAGACCCTGATATTGATGCGATCCAGCCCTCTGAAATGTCTTTATAATATACAGCACTAGACCCTGATATTGATGCGATCCAGCCCTCTGAAATGTCTTTATAATATACAGCACTAGACCCTGATAGTGATGCGATCCAGCCCTCTGAAATGTCTTTATAATATACAGCACTAGACCCTGATATTGATGCGATCCAGCCCTCTGAAATGTCTTTATAATATACAGCACTAGACCCTGATATTGATGCGATCCAGCCCTCTGAAATGTCTTTATAATATACAGCACTAGACCCTGATATTGATGCGATCCAGCCTTCTGAAATGTCTTTATAATATACAGCGCTAGACCCTGATATTGATGCGATCCAGCCCTCTGAAATGTCTTTATAATATACAGCACTAGACCCTGATATTGATGCGATCCAGCCCTCTGAAATGTCTTTATAATATACAGCACTAGACCCTGATATTGATGCGATCCAGCCTTCTGAAATGTCTTTATAATGCACAGCAGTCTGATCCCTGTTATTCCCTCGGCCGGCAGGTTTCCTGGAGTCTCTCTCTCCTGCGGAGCGGCGCCGGTTCTATCGCAGTTCGGACTTCATCCCTCTGGAATCAATCCCGCCATGGACGAGCCAATCAGCAGGTAGCTACAGAGCGGGGCGGGGCAGCGCTGGGGACAGGTGAGACTTTTGTTTCACGCGCTGCTCTGATTCTGTGTTTTGATTCGTGCTTCAGATCCCGCGGGGTCCCGCGGCGAGTTCAGGGGAGACCCCGCCCTCGACGGCAAGATCTCGCTGTTCCGCGGTGACATCACCAGACTGGAGGTGCACGCTGTCGTCAACGCAGGTGGGGAAGCAACACGCAACACGCAACACGCAACACGCAACACGCAGCATGCAACGCGCTACTCAGAGCTGGAGTCGAGTCCTATTGTAACTGTCCGACGCAGCGCTAACTGCAGTTGCAAAGTCACAGGAGTTGAAGTTCAAGCTTCACACACACCTGTATCTGTTAAACTGTTTTGCCATCCCTCTGTGACACGCCAGGGGGCAGCAGAGTCCACAAACTGCCAGTGAAGGAGACAGCCCTGTGAGGTTGGAGAGAGAGGGATGGAGGGAGGAGAGAGAGAGAGAGGAGGGTGAGAATAAGGGAAGCAGACAGATGGCGTCTCTTTGATTACAGAGGCTTAAAACTAGCACACAGGGCTAGTGTGAGTTTGTAACCCTGCTCAAACTCCTGGCTCCTGATCATTTCAATATTAATAATAATAATACTAGACTTCATTGAGGGGAGCTCTGAACCCCAGGACTGGGTGCAGCAGCAGCAGCAGCAGGGCTAGTGTGAGTTTGTAACCCTGCTCAAACTCCTGGCTCCTGATCATTTCAATATTAATAATAATAATACTAGACTTCATTGAGGGGAGCTCTGAACCCCAGGACTGGGTGCAGCAGCAGCAGCAGCAGGGCTAGTGTGAGTTTGTAACCCTGCTCAAACTCCTGGCTCCTGATCATTTCAATATTAATAATAATAATACTAGACTTCATTGAGGGGAGCTCTGAACCCCAGGACTGGGTGCAGCAGCAGCAGGGCTAGTGTGAGTTTGTAACCCTGCTCAAACTCCTGGCTCCTGATCATTTCAATATTAATAATAATAATACTAGACTTCATTGAGGGGAGCTCTGAACCCCAGGACTGGGTGCAGCAGCAGCAGCAGCAGCAGGGCTAGTGTGAGTTTGTAACCCTGCTCAAACTCCTGGCTCCTGATCATTTCAATATTAATAATAATAATACTAGACTTCATTGAGGGGAGCTCTGAACCCCAGGACTGGGTGCAGCAGCAGCAGCAGCAGCAGCAGGGCTAGTGTGAGTTTGTAACCCTGCTCAAACTCCTGGCTCCTGATCATTTCAATATTAATAATAATAATACTAGACTTCATTGAGGGGAGCTCTGAACCCCAGGACTGGGTGCAGCAGCAGCAGCAGCAGGGCTAGTGTGAGTTTGTAACCCTGCTCAAACTCCTGGCTCCTGATCATTTCAATATTAATAATAATAATACTAGACTTCATTGAGGGGAGCTCTGAACCCCAGGACTGGGTGCAGCAGCAGCAGCAGGGCTAGTGTGAGTTTGTAACCCTGTTCAAACTCCTGGCTCCTGATCATTTCAATATTAATAATAATAATACTAGACTTCATTGAGGGGAGCTCTGAACCCCAGGACTGGGTGCAGCAGCAGCAGCAGCAGCAGCAGGGCTAGTGTGAGTTTCAAGTCAGTTTGATTTTCTGCGCAGTATAATCCCAGCTGTGTGTCTTTGATCGAATCTCTCTTCTAAGAGCTCCCACACAGACAGTTTATTTTTGAATTCCTGTTAATACCCGTCTTGAGAATTAAGAGCGAGGGACAGGGAGCGAGATTCATATCAACCCACCCCTCCTCCCTCGCTCCCTCGCTCCCTCGCTCCCATCTTTCTTCATTAGTGTGCTGTTCTGTATTTAACGAGCACAGCTCTTGTTTTTTTAATCAGCGGCGTCCAAATTAAACGGCGCGATAACGAGCTGTGTGTCCGTCTCCAGAGAGGAGGAGGAGGAGGAAGATCTAGAGATAAAAGATGAGCGATAACATCACACTGATGAAGGCACTGGAGCCCAAACGCTGGTCTGCTTGACTCGGTCTCTTCTAGTTTCAATAATAACACTGATGAAGGCACTGGAGCCCAAACGCTGGTCTGCTTGACTCGGTCTCTTCTAGTTTCAATAATCACACTGATGAAGGCACTGGAGCCCAAACGCTGCTCTGCTTGACTCGATCTCTTCTAGTTTCAATAATCACACTGATGAAGGCACTGGAGCCCAACCGCTGGTCTGCTTGACTCGGTCTCTTCTAGTTTCAATAATAACACTGATGAAGGCACTGGAGCCCAAACGCTGGTCTGCTTGACTCGGTCTCTTCTAGTTTCAATAATCACACTGATGAAGGCACTGGAGCCCAACCGCTGGTCTGCTTGACTCGGTCTCTTCTAGTTTCAATAATCACACTGATGAAGGCACTGGAGCCCAAACGCTGGTCTGCTTGACTCGGTCTCTTCTAGTTTCACCTCAGTAATATCTCAGTGTGTGTTTCTTTGACAGTGTTTTAGGCAGATAGATCAATTCATGAAGATTTTATTTCGCCCCAGAGCCAAACTTTGATACCAGCACTGTGGAGTTTCACTGTAACTGAGAGAGAGAGGGAGCGAGAGAGAGGGAGGGGGAGTGAGAGGGGGAGAGGGAGAGGGAGAGAGAGAGGGGGAGAGGGAGAGGGAGAGAGGGAGAACAAGGAAAAGGGAGGAGAGATAGAGAGAAAGAATGAATTAAGAAAGGAAGGAATATAGAAATACAGAGGAGAGGAGGAGGAGGATGGGAGCGAGGAAAAAGAGAAGGAGAATAAAAACGGAATGATAGTGAAGGAGAGAGGAGGTACAGCGGGAGAGAGAGAGAGAGAAAGAAACGAAATACAGAGACAAGGAGAGCGAGAGGGAGCAGAATACAGGGAGGGAGGGAGAGAGCGAGGGAGAGAGGGGGAGCGAGAGAGAGCAGAATACAGGGAGGGAGGGAGAGAGCGAGGGAGAGAGAGGGGGAGCGAGAGAGAGCAGAATACAGGGAGGGAGGGAGAGAGCGAGGGAGAGTGTATTAATTACTGACCAGTCAAGCGTGAAGCTGTTTGAGTGGGAGCAGGCTCAGCGATATTGAACTGAGAGCTTAAAAGGGCAAAGACACACCGAGGGGACGGGGGCAGTTAATCCTGAGCGACGCTGCTGCCCCACAAACACCCAAAAACACAAAACAGAGGAAAACTTTGAACACACTCCACTCTGAGACGCCTCTGTGCTCTCTGTGAGTCTCTGTGTGCAATCCGTCATCTTGAATCTGTGTGTGTGTGAGTGTGTGTGTGTGTGCGTCTCTGTGTGCAATCCGTCATCTTGAATTTGTGTGTGTGTGTGTGTGTGTGTGTGTGCGTGTGTGTGTGAGTGTGTGTGTGTGTGTGTGAGTCTCTGTGTGCAATCCGTCATCTTGAATCTGTGTGTGTGTGTGTGTGTGTGTGTGTGTGTGTGTGAGTCTCTGTGTGCAATCCGTCATCTTGAATCTGTGTGTGTGTCAGTGTCTCTCAGTGTGTGTGTGAGTCTCTGTCTCTCTCAGTGTGTGTGTGTGTCTCTCAGTCTCTCTCAGTGTGTGTCTCAGTGTGTCTCAGTCTCTCTCAGTGTGTGTCTCAGTGTGTCAGTGTCTCAGTCTCTCTCAGTGTGTGTCTCAGTGTGTCAGTGTCTCTCAGTGTGTGTCTCAGTGTGTCAGTGTCTCTCAGTGTGTGTCTCAGTGTCTCAGTGTCTCTCAGTCTCTGTTTTTTTTCTGCTCTCTGTCTTGCCTTTTCTCTGGAGGATATCTGTCAAGCGCTGGCCTCTGCTTCAGCCATCTGTCCGGACGCGCTTGACCGCTCCAGAGCCCAGCGCTGCTGACACGGGCGGAGTTAACCCTTTAGAGAGGCTCCTCTCCTGTCCTCAGTGTTTCAGAGTCTCAGTGGCTGTGTGTTTCGGCTCCTCTCCTGTCCTCAGTGTTTCAGAGTCTCAGTGGCTGTGTGTTTCGGCTCCTCTCCTGTCCTTAGTGTTTCAGAGTCTCAGTGGCTGTGTGTTCCGGCTCCTCTCCTGTCCTCAGTGTTTCAGAGTCTCAGTGGCTGTGTGTTTCGGCTCCTCTCCTGTCCTCAGTGTTTCAGAGTCTCAGTGGCTGTGTGTTCCGGCTCCTCTCCTGTCCTCAGTGTTTCAGAGTCTCAGTGGCTGTGTGTTCCGGCTCCTCTCCTGTCCTCAGTGTTTCAGAGTCTCAGTGGCTGTGTGTTCCGGCTCCTCTCCTGTCCTCAGTGTTTCAGAGTCTCAGTGGCTGTGTGTTCCGGCTCCTCTCCTGTCCTCAGTGTTTCAGAGTCTCAGTGGCTGTGTGTTCCGGCTCCTCTCCTGTCCTCAGTGTTTCAGAGTCTCAGTGGCTGTGTGTTCCGGCTCCTCTCCTGTCCTCAGTGTTTCAGAGTCTCAGTGGCTGTGTGTTCCGGCTCCTCTCCTGTCCTCAGTGTTTCAGAGTCTCAGTGGCTGTGTGTTCCGGCTCCTCTCCTGTCCTTAGTGTTTCAGAGTCTCAGTGGCTGTGTGTTCCGGCTCCTCTCCTGTCCTCAGTGTTTCAGAGTCTCAGTGGCTGTGTGTTTCGGCTCCTCTCCTGTCCTCAGTGTTTCACAGTCTCAGTGGCTGTGTGTCCCGGCTCCTCTCCTGTCCTCAGTGTTTCAGAGTCTCAGTGGCTGTGTGTTCCGGCTCCTCTCCTGTCCTCAGTGTTTCAGAGTCTCAGTGGCTGTGTGTTCCGGCTCCTCTCCTGTCCTCAGTGTTTCAGAGTCTCAGTGGCTGTGTGTTTCGGCTCCTCTCCTGTCCTTAGTGTTTCAGAGTCTCAGTGGCTGTGTGTTCCGGCTCCTCTCCTGTCCTCAGTGTTTCAGAATCTCAGTGGGTTTGTGAGTGAGAGTCTCGCTACATGTAAACTGCATTATAGCATCGCCCTGACCGATCTCAGAGGAGCAGAGGAACATGTGTAGAATCAGACAGAATCACTCTACCAGAAACTCAACACAGTGCATTAACACTACACTGTATTGAATTAGCTGTTCTCAGATACACAGCACTGAGTTCTCTATACTAGACTGTATTGAATTAGCTGGCTCTCAGATCCCCAGTACAGCACTGAGTTCTCTATACTAGACTGTATTGAATTAGCTGCTCTCAGATCCACATCACTGAGTTCTCTATACTAGACTGTATTGAATTAGCTGGCTCTCAGATCTCCAGTACAGCACTGAGTTCTCTATACTAGACTGTATTGAATTAGCTGGCTCTCAGATCTCCAGTACAGCACTGAGTTCTCTATACTAGACTGTATTGAATTAGCTGGCTCTCAGATCTCCAGTACAGCACTGAGTTCTCTATACTAGACTGTATTGAATTAGCTGGCTCTCAGATCTCCAGTACAGCACTGAGTTCTCTATACTAGACTGTATTGAATTAGCTGGCTCTCAGATCCCCAGTACAGCACTGAGTTCTCTATACTAGACTGTATTGAATTAGCTGGCTCTCAGATCCCCAGTACAGCACTGAGTTCTCTATACTAGACTGTATTGAATTAGCTGCTCTCAGATCCACAGCACTGAGTTCTCTATACTAGACTGTATTGAATTAGCTGCTCTCAGATCAACAGCACTGAGTTCTCTATACTAGACTGTATTGAATTAGCTGGCTCTCAGATCCCCAGCACAGCACTGAGTTCTCTGTACTAGACTGTATTGAATTAGCTGGCTCTCAGATCCACAGCACTGAGTTCTCTATACTAGACTGTATTGAATTAGCTGCTCTCAGATCCACAGCACTGAGTTCTCTATACTAGACTGTATTGAATTAGCTGGCTCTCAGATCTCCAGTACAACACTGAGTTCTCTATACTAGACTGTATTGAATTAGCTGGCTCTCAGATCCACAGCACTGAGTTCTCTATACTAGACTGTATTGAATTAGCTGCTCTCAGATCCACAGCACTGAGTTCTCTATACTAGACTGTATTGAATTAGCTGCTCTCAGATCCACAGCACTGAGTTCTCTATACTAGACTGTATTGAATTAGCTGGCTCTCAGATCTCCAGTACAGCACTGAGGTCTCTATACTAGACTGTATTGAATTAGCTGGCTCTCAGATCTCCAGTACAGCACTGAGGTCTCTATACTAGACTGTATTGAATTAGCTGCTCTCAGATCCACAGCACTGAGTTCTCTATACTAGACTGTATTGAATTAGCTGCTCTCAGATCCACAGTACAGCACTGAGGTCTCTAAACTAGACTGTATTGAATTAGCTGCTCTCAGATCTCCAGTACAGCACTGAGTTCTCCATACTTGACTGTATTGAATTAGCTGCTCTCAGATCCCCAGCACAGCACTGAGTTCTCTATACTAGACTGTATTGAATTAGCTGCTCTCAGATCCACAGCACTGAGTTCTCTATACTAGACTGTATTGAATTAGCTGGCTCTCAGATCCCCAGCACAGCACTGAGTTCTCTATACTAGACTGTATTGAATTAGCTGGCTCTCAGATCCACAGCACTGAGTTCTCTATACTAGACTGTATTGAATTAGCTGCTCTCAGATCCCCAGCACTGAGTTCTCTATACTAGACTGTATTGAATTAGCTGCTCTCAGATCCCCAGCACAGCACTGAGTTCTCTATACTAGACTGTATTGAATTAGCTGCTCTCAGATCCACAGCACTGAGTTCTCTATACTAGACTGTATTGAATTAGCTGGCTCTCAGATCTCCAGCACTGAGTTCTCTATACTAGACTGTATTGAATTAGCTGCTCTCAGATCCCCAGTACAGCACTGAGTTCTCTATACTAGACTGTATTGAATTAGCTGGCTCTCAGATCCCCAGCACTGAGTTCTCTATACTAGACTGTATTGAATTAGCTGCTCTCAGATCCACAGCACAGCACTGAGTTCTCTATACTAGACTGTATTGAATTAGCTGCTCTCAGATCCCCAGTACAGCACTGAGTTCTCTATACTAGACTGTATTGAATTAGCTGGCTCTCAGATCCACAGCACTGAGTTCTCTACACTAGACTGTATTGAATTAGCTGCTCTCAGATCCACAACACTGAGTTCTCTATACTAGACTGTATTGAATTAGCTGGCTCTCAGATCCCCAGTACAGCACTGAGTTCTCTATACTAGACTGTATTGAATTAGCTGCTCTCAGATCCACAGCACTGAGTTCTCTATACTTGACTGTATTGAATTAGCTGCTCTCAGATCCCCAGCACAGCACTGAGTTCTCTATACTTGACTGTATTGAATTAGCTGCTCTCAGATCCCCAGCACAGCACTGAGTTCTCTATGCTCCGGTCCTCACAATACAGAAGGACATTTGGCCTTGGAGAGTCCAGCGAAGAGCAGACACACTAATCCCAGGATTAAAGGAACGAGGAGACAGAACAGAGAGGATTAGGAGGGACTGGATTAAAGTCTTTCAAATCTTAAAGGAGGGACATCGCACAGAGTGAAGGAGACACCTCTTCACACACACACATACACACACAGAGAGAGAGAGCGAGGTGAGGGGGTGGAATGGGTTGCTATGGGTTACCGAGGGATAGCGAGCCACGCTGTCGATGCTGAATCACCGGGATCCTTTCAGACCCGATTGTGAGATCAATGAGCTGCTGGGAAGCGGGGGAGCTCCGAGGGGCTGAGCGGGACTCCTCTCGATCGGGGTCAGGGAGGGGGGTGAGGGGTGAGGGGTGAGGAAGCGGGGGAACTCCGAGGGGCTGAGCGGGACTCCTCTCGATCGGGGTCAGGGAGGGGTGAGGGGTGAGGGTGAGGGAGATGAGGGGTGAGGGGTGAGGGTGAGGGTGAGGCGGGGAGCTCCGAGGGGCTGAGCGGGACTCCTCTCGATCGGGGTCAGGGAGGGGGGTGAGGGGTGAGGGGTGAGGAAGCGGGGGAGCTCCGAGGGGCTGAGCGGGACTCCTCTCGATCGGGGTCAGGAGGGGTGAGGGGTGAGGGGTGAGGAAGCGGGGGAGCTCCGAGGGGCTGAGCGGGACTCCTCTCGATCGGGGTCAGGGAGGGGTGAGGGGTGAGGGGTGAGGAAGGGGGAGCTCCGAGGGGCTGAGTGGACTCCTCTGCCGGGGTCAGGGAGGGGTGAGGGTGAGGAAGCGGGAGCTCCGAGGGCTGAGCGGGACTCCTCTCGATCGGGGTCAGGAGGGGTGAGGGTGAGGGTGAGGGGTGAGGGGTGAGGGAGATGAGGGGTGAGGGGTGAGGGGTGAGGAAGCGGGGGAGCTCGAGGGTTGAGTGGACTCCTCTCGATCGGGGTCAGGGTGAGGGTGAGGGGTGAGGGGTGAGGGGTGAGGAGAAGAGGGTTGAGGGTGAGGGGTGAGGAAGCGGAGGGACCCCTCTCTCAGGGTCAGGGTGAGGGTGAGGGTGAGGGGTGAGGGTGAGGGGTGAGGAGAAGAGGGTTGAGGGTGAGGGGTGAGGAGCGGAGGGACTCCTCTGCCGGGGTCAGGGTGAGGGTGAGGGTGAGGGTGAGGGGTGAGGAAGTGGGGAGCTCCGAGGGGCTGAGTGGACTCCTCTCGCCGGGGTCAGGGTGAGGTGTGAGGGGTGAGGAAGCGGGGGAGCTCCTAGGGGCTGAGCGGGACTCCTCTCGATCGGGGTCAGGGTGAGGTGTGAGGGGTGAGGAAGCGGGGGAGCTCCTAGGGGCTGAGCGGGACTCCTCTCGATCGGGGTCAGGGAGGGGGTGAGGGGTGAGGGGTGAGGGTGAGGAAGCGGAGGGACTCCTCTCGCTCGGGGTCAGGGTGAAGGGTGAGGGGTGAGGGGTGAGGAAACGGAGGGACTCCTCTCGCTCGGGGACAGGGTGAAGGGTGAGGGGTGAGGAAACGGAGGGTCTCCTCTCGCTCGGGGTCAGGGTGAAGGGTGAGGGGTGAGGAAACGGAGGGTCTCCTCTTGCTCAGAGACTTGACGCAGATCCACAGCATGTACAGAGCAGTGGCTTAATGGAAAATGTCTAATTGGTGTTTAAGCCCTTCAGTAGAGGCCCTGGTAAAGTATTGTACTTTAAAATGAGTGATTTACAGCGTGTGCGAAAACCATGGGGGCTGTTAAATATACCCGTTTCAACACTGCCAAGCGCTCCAGCTGCAGGGCTGGGAACCAGACTCCCGTTTCTCAGCAGTGTGATCCAGTCCAGGTTTTACTGCTACCAGCTTGATCAGCCCCCAGTGTGTCTAGCTAACAAGCTCAGGTGTGTCTGATTATTAAACTCCCAGTGAAACCAGGACTGGATCACTCACACATTTTCCTTTTCCAGTCTGAATAATAATAATAATAATAATAATAATAATAATAATAATAATAATAATTCTGTATGTAAATAAATGAATGAAAAAATGAATTGAAGGAAATTCTACAGCAGAAATGATCTGAGACACAAATTGACAGGATTAGTTTTTGTTCACACTTCCATTTAATAGTAGTCATTAAAAAAAAAACTTACACAAAATAGGCTATTTTTTTCTTGATTGAAATTATAATTTTTTTGTATTTTTTTTTTTTTTTTTAAGATTCCTTCTGATTTCTGTCACTCAGTAACTTCCTGTCTGGGAATTTCATTGCATCCCTTAAAAATGTCCAAACATTAAAAAAAAACAGTGAACGAACTCTCCGAGTTACAGGAGCTCAGAACCCAGTCCTTCCTCCGTTAGAGTCTTTATCAGTCCAGTGAAACATCTCCATCGTTTTATTGTAAGAAATATAAATTATCTATCTTCAAGCCTTACAAAATAGTCAGCCCTGACTTTACTTCAGTTCAGTAGTATTATACAGATTCATTTTTTGCAGCGATTGTAAAGATTATCAGTCATCATCATCATCATCATCATTTCCGATCAATATCAGGATTGTCTCTGATCAGGTATGAGGAGTAATCAATATCAGGATTGTCTCTGATCAGGTATGAGGAGTAATCAATATCAGGATTGTCTCTGATCAGGTATGAGGAGTAATCAATATCAGGATTGTCTCTGATCAGGTATGAGGAGTAATCAATATCAGGATTGTCTCTGATCAGGTATGAGGAGTAATCAATATCAGGATTGTCTCTGATCAGGTATGAGGAGTAATTAATATCTGTTTGCTCTCTGATCAGGTGTGGTAGTAATGGATCTGTCTCTGTTTGCTCTCTGATCAGGTGTGGTAGTAATGGATGTATCTGTTTGCTCTCTGATCAGGTGTGGTAGTAATGGATGTATCTGTTTGCTCTCTGATCAGGTGTGGTAGTAATGGCTCTCTGTTGGGTCTCTGATCAGGTGTGGTAGTAATGGCTCTCTGTTTGCTCTCTGATCAGGTGTGGTAGTAATGGCTCTCTGTTTGCTCTCTGATCAGGTGTGGTAGTAATGGCTCTCTGTTTGCTCTCTGATCAGGTGTGGTAGTAATGGCTCTCTGTTTGGTCTCTGATCAGGTGTGGTAGTAATGGCTCTCTGTTGGGTCTCTGATCAGGTGTGGTAGTAATGGCTCTCTGTTGGGTCTCTGATCAGGTGTGGTAGTAATGTCTCTCTGTTGGGTCTCTGATCAGGTGTGGTAGTAATGGCTCTCTGTTGGGTCTCTGATCAGGTGTGGTAGTAATGGCTCTCTGTTGGGTCTCTGATCAGGTGTGGTAGTAATGGCTCTCTGTTTGCTCTCTGATCAGGTGTGGTAGTAATGGCTCTCTGTTGGGTCTCTGATCAGGTGTGGTAGTAATGGCTCTCTGTTTGCTCTCTGATCAGGTGTGGTAGTAATGGCTCTCTGTTGGGTCTCTGATCAGGTGTGGTAGTAATGGCTCTCTGTTTGGTCTCTGATCAGGTGTGGTAGTAATGGCTCTCTGTTGGGTCTCTGATCAGGTGTGGTAGTAATGGCTCTCTGTTGGGTCTCTGATCAGGTGTGGTAGTAATGGCTCTCTGTTTGCTCTCTGATCAGGTGTGGTAGTAATGGCTCTCTGTTTGCTCTCTGATCAGGTGTGGTAGTAATGTCTCTCTGTTGGGTCTCTGATCAGGTGTGGTAGTAATGGCTCTCTGTTGGGTCTCTGATCAGGTGTGGTAGTAATGGCTCTCTGTTGGGTCTCTGATCAGGTGTGGTAGTAATGGCTCTCTGTTGGGTCTCTGATCAGGTGTGGTAGTAATGGCTCTCTGTTGGCTCTCTGATCAGGTGTGGTAGTAATGGCTCTCTGTTTGGTCTCTGATCAGGTGTGGTAGTAATGGATGTATCTGTTGGGTCTCTGATCAGGTGTGGTAGTAATGGCTCTCTGTTGGGTCTCTGATCAGGTGTGGTAGTAATGGCTCTCTGTTTGGTCTCTGATCAGGTGTGGTAGTAATGGCTCTCTGTTGGGTCTCTGATCAGGTGTGGTAGTAATGTCTCTCTGTTGGGTCTCTGATCAGGTGTGGTAGTAATGGCTCTCTGTTGGGTCTCTGATCAGGTGTGGTAGTAATGGCTCTCTGTTGGGTCTCTGATCAGGTGTGGTAGTAATGGCTCTCTGTTTGGTCTCTGATCAGGTGTGGTAGTAATGGATGTATCTGTTTGGTCTCTGATCAGGTGTGGTAGTAATGTCTCTCTGTTGGGTCTCTGATCAGGTGTGGTAGTAATGACTCTCTGTTGGCTCTCTGATCAGGTGTGGTAGTAATGGCTCTCTGTTGGGTCTCTGATCAGGTGTGGTAGTAATGGCTCTCTGTTTGGTCTCTGATCAGGTGTGGTAGTAATGGATGTATCTGTTTGGTCTCTGATCAGGTGTGGTAGTAATGGCTCTCTGTTGGGTCTCTGATCAGGTGTGGTAGTAATGGCTCTCTGTTGGGTCTCTGATCAGGTGTGGTAGTAATGGCTCTCTGTTGGGTCTCTGATCAGGTGTGGTAGTAATGGCTCTCTGTTGGGTCTCTGATCAGGTGTGGTAGTAATGGCTCTCTGTTGGGTCTCTGATCAGGTGTGGTAGTAATGGCTCTCTGTTGGGTCTCTGATCAGGTGTGGTAGTAATGGCTCTCTGTTGGGTCTCTGATCAGGTGTGGTAGTAATGGCTCTCTGTTGGGTCTCTGATCAGGTGTGGTAGTAATGGCTCTCTGTTGGGTCTCTGATCAGGTGTGGTAGTAATGGCTCTCTGTTTGCTCTCTGATCAGGTGTGGTAGTAATGTCTCTCTGTTGGGTCTCTGATCAGGTGTGGTAGTAATGGCTCTCTGTTGGGTCTCTGATCAGGTGTGGTAGTAATGGCTCTCTGTTTGCTCTCTGATCAGGTGTGGTAGTAATGTCTCTCTGTTGGCTCTCTGATCAGGTGTGGTAGTAATGGATGTATCTGTTTGGTCTCTGATCAGGTGTGGTAGTAATGGCTCTCTGTTGGGTCTCTGATCAGGTGTGGTAGTAATGGCTCTCTGTTTGCTCTCTGATCAGGTGTGGTAGTAATGGCTCTCTGTTGGGTCTCTGATCAGGTGTGGTAGTAATGGCTCTCTGTTGGCTCTCTGATCAGGTGTGGTAGTAATGGCTCTCTGTTTGCTCTCTGATCAGGTGTGGTAGTAATGGCTCTCTGTTGGGTCTCTGATCAGGTGTGGTAGTAATGTCTCTCTGTTTGCTCTCTGATCAGGTGTGGTAGTAATGGATGCATCTGTTTGGTCTCTGATCAGGTGTGGTAGTAATGGATGTATCTGTTTGCTCTCTGATCAGGTGTGGTAGTAATGGCTCTCTGTTTGCTCTCTGATCAGGTGTGGTAGTAATGTCTCTCTCTTGGGTCTCTGATCAGGTGTGGTAGTAATGGCTCTCTGTTTGCTCTCTGATCAGGTGTGGTAGTAATGGCTCTCTGTTTGCTCTCTGATCAGGTGTGGTAGTAATGGCTCTCTGTTGGGTCTCTGATCAGGTGTGGTAGTAATGGCTCTCTGTTGGGTCTCTGATCAGGTGTGGTAGTAATGTCTCTCTGTTGGCTCTCTGATCAGGTGTGGTAGTAATGGCTCTCTGTTGGGTCTCTGATCAGGTGTGGTAGTAATGGCTCTCTGTTTGGTCTCTGATCAGGTGTGGTAGTAATGTCTCTCTGTTGGGTCTCTGATCAGGTGTGGTAGTAATGGCTCTCTGTTTGCTCTCTGATCAGGTGTGGTAGTAATGACTCTCTGTTGGGTCTCTGATCAGGTGTGGTAGTAATGTCTCTCTGTTGGGTCTCTGATCAGGTGTGGTAGTAATGTCTCTCTGTTGGGTCTCTGATCAGGTGTGGTAGTAATGGCTCTCTGTTTGCTCTCTGATCAGGTGTGGTAGTAATGGCTCTCTGTTTGGTCTCTGATCAGGTGTGGTAGTAATGGATGTATCTGTTTGCTCTCTGATCAGGTGTGGTAGTAATGGCTCTCTGTTTGCTCTCTGATCAGGTGTGGTAGTAATGTCTCTCTGTTGGGTCTCTGATCAGGTGTGGTAGTAATGGCTCTCTGTTGGGTCTCTGATCAGGTGTGGTAGTAATGGCTCTCTGTTGGGTCTCTGATCAGGTGTGGTAGTAATGGCTCTCTGTTGGGTCTCTGATCAGGTGTGGTAGTAATGGCTCTCTGTTGGGTCTCTGATCAGGTGTGGTAGTAATGGCTCTCTGTTTGCTCTCTGATCAGGTGTGGTAGTAATGGCTCTCTGTTTGCTCTCTGATCAGGTGTGGTAGTAATGTCTCTCTGTTGGGTCTCTGATCAGGTGTGGTAGTAATGGCTCTCTGTTGGGTCTCTGATCAGGTGTGGTAGTAATGGCTCTCTGTTGGGTCTCTGATCAGGTGTGGTAGTAATGGCTCTCTGTTGGGTCTCTGATCAGGTGTGGTAGTAATGGCTCTCTGTTGGGTCTCTGATCAGGTGTGGTAGTAATGGCTCTCTGTTGGGTCTCTGATCAGGTGTGGTAGTAATGGCTCTCTGTTTGCTCTCTGATCAGGTGTGGTAGTAATGGCTCTCTGTTTGCTCTCTGATCAGGTGTGGTAGTAATGGCTCTCTGTTGGGTCTCTGATCAGGTGTGGTAGTAATGGCTCTCTGTTGGGTCTCTGATCAGGTGTGGTAGTAATGGCTCTCTGATGAGTCTCTGATCAGGTGTGGTAGTAATGGCTCTCTGTTGGGTCTCTGATCAGGTGTGGTAGTAATGGCTCTCTGTTTGGTCTCTGATCAGGTGTGGTAGTAATGTCTCTCTGTTGGGTCTCTGATCAGGTGTGGTAGTAATGGCTCTCTGTTTGCTCTCTGATCAGGTGTGGTAGTAATGGCTCTCTGTTTGGTCTCTGATCAGGTGTGGTAGTAATGGCTCTCTGTTGGGTCTCTGATCAGGTGTGGTAGTAATGGCTCTCTGTTGGGTCTCTGATCAGGTGTGGTAGTAATGTCTCTCTGTTGGCTCTCTGATCAGGTGTGGTAGTAATGGATGTATCTGTTTGGTCTCTGATCAGGTGTGGTAGTAATGGCTCTCTGTTGGGTCTCTGATCAGGTGTGGTAGTAATGGCTCTCTGTTTGCTCTCTGATCAGGTGTGGTAGTAATGGCTCTCTGTTGGGTCTCTGATCAGGTGTGGTAGTAATGGCTCTCTGTTGGCTCTCTGATCAGGTGTGGTAGTAATGGCTCTCTGTTTGCTCTCTGATCAGGTGTGGTAGTAATGGCTCTCTGTTTGCTCTCTGATCAGGTGTGGTAGTAATGTCTCTCTGTTGGCTCTCTGATCAGGTGTGGTAGTAATGGCTCTCTGTTGGGTCTCTGATCAGGTGTGGTAGTAATGGCTCTCTGTTTGGTCTCTGATCAGGTGTGGTAGTAATGGCTCTCTGTTGGGTCTCTGATCAGGTGTGGTAGTAATGTCTCTCTGTTGGGTCTCTGATCAGGTGTGGTAGTAATGGCTCTCTGTTGGCTCTCTGATCAGGTGTGGTAGTAATGGCTCTCTGTTTGCTCTCTGATCAGGTGTGGTAGTAATGGCTCTCTGTTTGCTCTCTGATCAGGTGTGGTAGTAATGGCTCTCTGTTTGCTCTCTGATCAGGTGTGGTAGTAATGTCTCTCTGTTGGGTCTCTGATCAGGTGTGGTAGTAATGGCTCTCTGTTGGGTCTCTGATCAGGTGTGGTAGTAATGGCTCTCTGTTGGGTCTCTGATCAGGTGTGGTAGTAATGGCTCTCTGTTGGGTCTCTGATCAGGTGTGGTAGTAATCGACGTCTGGAATGTCTCCCTCCCTGTACCCCCGGTTGCTCCCGTAGCCGACGGTGTGGGTGCCTCTGTATAGGCTGGTCCCGTTGGATGGGAAGATGGTGTGGATCACGTACTCCTCTCTGGGGGGCGGCTGGTTGTTCAGGGCGGTCATTTGGAGCCCGGGGCCCCTGACCTCCAGGATGGAGTTGTCCTTCTTGGTCCCGGCCTCCAGGTAGTCATCTCCCTTCCTGCTGCCCCGGCTGTAGCTGGCCTGGGTATCGCTGGACAGCAGCAGCAGCCCGGACCTGTGGCTGTACCAGCAGAAGATGGAAAAAATAAGCAGGAGGGAAACCAGCGCCGTGGCGCCTCCGATAACCCCGGCCAGCGACAGAGCGCCCAGCCGGTCCGAGTCCCGGTCCAGCGGGGAGCCCCTCTCCTCCTC
Source organism: Acipenser oxyrinchus oxyrinchus (assembly GCA_030684275.1). Taxonomy (NCBI): domain Eukaryota; kingdom Metazoa; phylum Chordata; class Actinopteri; order Acipenseriformes; family Acipenseridae; genus Acipenser; species Acipenser oxyrinchus. The sequence continues at coordinate 182,179 of CM060301.1, forward strand.
CCCCCCGCCGGCCTCCGAGGTGGCGGTCTTGGCGCAGACGGGGGTCTCGTCGTGAGGCTGCAAGCCGCCCACACAGATGATGTAGGTGGACCGGGGCTCCAGAGCTGTGAGGAGGTACTCCCGCCTGTCCCCCTGCACCAGCGTCTCCGTGATGGACCCCACAGCCGGGCTGGCCCCCAGCCTTAGCCAGCTCAGCCTGAAGGAGCTGGCTCGGGGGGCCGCGGATCTCCAGCTCACCTGAATGCTGTCGGGAGAGACCGGCTTCACGGTCAGAGACACGGACGGGCCGTCTGAGGGGCTGTCGGGACCCGGCATTCGAACCCCGGGCTGTTTGGATTTGAGGGTGAACAGAGACCCCTGGGGCGGGGGCAGCTGGGTGGCAGCGGGGCCCGGTGGGGCCGGGAGGGGCTGCTGCTGGTCCAGACAGCCGTCGAACTCCGCGGTTACGTCCTTGATCGCCATGCCCCGGACCCTGTCGGGGGACTGGCACACGAGCCCGCGCACGTTCACGCTGGCCGACGCCGCCCTCACCCAGTCCCGCAGCCACAGAAGCCCGCAGCCGCACGCCCAAGGGTTGCTGCGCAGCAGGAGCTGGGAGAGGCTGTCCAGGTCCCGGAAGAGCCCGGCGGGCAGAGAGGTCAGGTTGTTGCTGGAGAGATCCAGCCTCTCCAGCCTCCTCATCCCCTGCAGGGCGTCGCGCGGCACGTGCCCGATGGCGTTCTCCTGCAGGTAGAGCCTCTGCAGCCGGGGGGCAGGCAGGTTGGCGGGAGGGGCCAGAAGGGAGTTCCGCACCAGGGACAGCTCGGTCAGGTTCCCCAGCCTGGCGAAGGCGTCGTCAGCGATGCGCTGGTTGGCCAGCAGGTTGCCGTCCATCACCAGCCGGCGCAGGCTGGCCAGGCCCCGGAAGGCGTGCTCGGGGACGGTGGAGATGCGGTTGTCGTCGACCCTGAGCTCCTCCAGGGCGGGGGGCAGGCCGGAGGGGATGCTGCTCAGGTGGTTCCTGGAGAGGAAGAGCAGCTTGAGCCGCCTGCTCTCCCGGAAGGCGTCCTCCTCGATGCTGGCGGTGGAGACAGAGTTGTCGTCCAGGTGCAGCTTCTCCAGGAGGGGCAGGCGCGCCAGGGCGGCGCGGGGCAGGCTGCGGATGTTGTTGTCCTGCAGGTGGAGCTCCCGGAGCGAGGGGGGCAGCTCCGAGGGGAACTGGTCCAGCTGGTTCCCGTACAGGTAGACGACCCGCAGCGAGGTGCGGCCGCGCAGCTCCGCGGGGAGCCCCGAGTTGGGGATGCGGTTGTTCTGGAGGTACAGCACCGAGGCGTCGGGGGGCAGGGAGCGCGGCGCGGCCGTCAGCCCGCGGTCGTTGCAGTAGATGAAGCCATCGTCGCAGCGGCACTCCGGGGGGCAGCGGCTCAGGGGGTCCGAGAGCACGGCCGACACCAGCAGCACCGCCAGGACCAGCCAGTCACACAGCTCCGGCGGGGGCAAGGGCGCCATGGCGACGGGCAGGCGGGCTCCTCCCTCGCTGGGATCCGCCTGGCGCTTAGCCTTCTCCCTCCTCGGGATCCTCTCCTCTCTGAGAACAAACCAGGAGAGAGAGAGAGAGAGAGAGAGAGAGAGAGAGAGAGATTTAAAATTAAAAGAGGCAGAGAGGCTGGGAGGAGAGCTGCTCAGTTATTAAATACATTCAGCGACACATTTGCGTTGAATTTACACTGAAGACGCTGAGAGAGACTTTTAGTGGAAACGTTTGCCATTGAATTTACACTGAAGACGCTGAGAAAGACTTCTAGTGGAAACGTTTGCCATTGAATTTACACTGAAGATGCTGAGAGAGACTTCTAGTGGAAGCGTCTGTCGCTGAGCTGGTGAAGTTTCTTTCAGAGCTTCTGTATTCAGTGCTCTTGAGGGCTCACTAGCTGTGGGTGAATCGATAAATAGCCTCCGTCTCTCTTTGTTTTTCTCTCTCTGTTTTGTTTAGCTCAGGAGCTCAGTCAGGATGATGTAAATAAGAGTATTTCAGATCTGCATCAGAGCTATTCAGAGTCATGCAAACAGACAGCTCCTTCCCGGCCCCTGCTCTCCTCTGCAGGGACATTTGTTTAGAGATTTGTTTTTTCAGTTTATCTTGAGAAAGACTTATTAAAAAACAAACCATGGTAAACTAACCCCTAATAAAAGTTTCTCATAGTAAAAGGACAGCACAGTCGGATACAGTACAGTGACAGCATGGGAAAGCATAGGCAAGCATTGTAAAGCACAGAGAGGTCTGGTAAAGCATAGGGAAGCATTGTAAAGCACAGAGAGGTCTGGTAAAGCATAGGGAAGCATTGTAAAGCACAGAGAGGTCTGGTAAAGCATAGGGAAGCATTGTAAAGCACAGAGAGGTCTGGTAAAGCACAGGGAAGCATTGTAAAGCACAGAGAGGGTACGCTGTGTTAAATGCACGGTCAGCTTCTCTAAGGGTGAGGCGTTTCTTGAAGGCTGTAAGCGTTATTTAAATGTGCTCTCCTGGGAGAGGAATGGATCGGTCTGCTCACTGCGGGGAGATTGATGTGATAATCTATGAAGTGCGTGTTGAAGGGAGGGGCTGACTGACAGGGAGCAGAGTTTATTACAGACATTATCATGGAGCGCTCCAATCCAGTCATGAGATTAATCTGCACACGCAGAAATATTACACAATTAATAATCAACCAGAGGAGAGGGTGGGGGAGAGAGAGAGACAGAGAGAGAGTGAGAGAGGGAGAGGGGAAAGAGAGAGAGAGAGAGAGGAAGAGAGAGAGAGAGAGGGAGAGAGACAGAGAGAGGTAGGTGTGTAGTTCTGCGCAGGGTTTTATATCAGTGTTATATAGACTCTGTGTTGGGTAGGTGTGTAGTTCTGCGCAGGGTTTTATATCAGTGTTATATAGACTCTGTGTTGGGTAGGTGTGTAGTTCTGCGCAGGGTTTTATATCAGTGTTATACAGACTCTGTGTTGGGTAGGTGTGTAGTTCTGTGCAGGGTTTTATATCAGTGTTATATAGACTCTGTGTTGGGTAGGTGTGTAGTTCTCATGCAGGGTTTTATATCAGTGTTATATAGACTCTGTGTTGGGTAGGTGTGTAGTTCTGCAGGGTTTTATATCAGTGTTATATAGACTCTGTGTTGGGTAGGTGTGTAGTTCTGCAGGGTTTTATATCAGTGTTATATAGACTCTGTGTTGGGTAGGTGTGTAGTTCTGCGCAGGGTTTTATATCAGTGTTATATAGACTCTGTGTTGGGTAGGTGTGTAGTTCTGCGCAGGGTTTTATATCAGTGTTATATAGACTCTGTGTTGGGTAGGTGTGTAGTTCTGCGCAGGGTTTTATATCAGTGTTATATAGACTCTGTGTTGGGTAGGTGTGTAGTTCTGCGCAGGGTTTTATATCAGTGTTATATAGACTCTGTGTTGGGTAGGTGTGTCGTTCTGCTCTCCTGTGTTGCTGCAGCGATCGCTCCTCGTCTCTCCTCTCTGCTGATTGATTCAGCCGAGCTCTTAGCGCTGTCAGCGTCCTCCTGAATATTGAAAGCACTTTCCTGAGGCCGGTGGGCATTAAGAAGAGGAAAGCGATCATGAAGACAGCGAGGGAATCCTGCTCTTAGTGTATTAATGCAAACGACTGCCTTGATGAGAGAGACAGCCTCACCTCCAGCGCCTCCCAGCCCTGAGCACAGCACAGGCAGCATGCAGGGGGCAGGAGCCAGGCTGTAACAAGACACCAGCGTAGCGACACAGGGCTGGGAATCAGACTCCTATTGCACAGCAGTGTGATCCAGTCCTGGTTTCACTGCTACCAGCTTGATCAGCCCCCCAGTGTGTCTAGCTAACAAGCTCAGGTGTGTCTGATTATTAAACTCCCAGTGAAACCAGGACTGGATCACACTGCTGTGCAGCGGGAGTCTCGCTCCCAGCCCTCGATGCGGGTTTCTAAGTGTCGCGTGTCTCCCTCTGATCGTGCGGAGATACAGACAACACCACAGACTAGCGGATATAAAACTGAGGTACGGGGAGAGGGGAGAGGGAGGAGGGAGGGTCTGTGACACAAAGAGACGAGAGAACGAAACACACTCTCAACACGATCACAGGGAGACGCACCCCACACTTAGAAACATATTATAAGAGACACAGACACACCACAGACTAGCTGATATAAAACTGAGGTACGGGGAGAGGGGCGAGGGAGGAGGGAGGGTCTGTCACACAAAGAGACGAGAGAACGAAACACATTCTCAACACGATCACAGGGAGACGCACCCCACACTTAGAAACATATTATAAGAGACACAGACACACCACAGACTAGCTGATATAAAACTGAGGTACGGGGAGAGGGGAGAGGGAGGAGGGAGGGTCTGTCACACAAAGAGACGAGAGAACGAAACACACTCCCAGCACGATCACAGGGAGACGCGCCCCACACTTAGAAACATATTATAAGAGACACAGACACACCACAGACTAGCTGATATAAAACTGAGGTACGGGAAGAGGGGAGGAGGGAGGAGGGAGGGTCTGTCACAGAAAGAGACGAGAGAACGAAACACACTCTCAACACGATCACAGGGAGACGCGCCCCACACTTAGAAACATATTATAAGAGACACAGACACACCACAGACTAGCTGATATAAAACTGAGGTACGGGGAGAGGGGAGGAGGGAGGAGGGAGGGTCTGTCACAGAAAGAGACGAGAGAACGAAACACACTCTCAACACGATCACAGGGAGACGCACCCCACACTTTGAACCCTGTTCCTCCCTCCGTCCCTCCCTCCCTCCCTCCCTCCCTCTCTCTCTCTCTTCCGCCCACGTCATGAGCCCTGAGATTCAAACATGCAGAGTCTCTGATTTACTATTAAAATAAACTAAAAAAACAAATCTCTAAACAAATGTCCCTGCAGAGGAGAGCAGGGGCCGGGAGGGAGCTGTCTGTTTGCATGACTGAATAGCTCTGATGCGGATCTGAAATACTCTTATTTACATCATCCTGACTGAGCTCCTGAGCGAAACAAAACAGAGAGAGAAAAACAAAGAGAGACGGAGGCTATTTATCGATTCACCCACAGCTAGTGAGCCCTCAAGAGCACTGAATACAGAAGCTCTGAAAGAAACTTCACCAGCTCAGCGACAGACGCTTCCACTAGAAGTCTCTCTCAGCATCTTCAGTGTAAATTCAATGGCAAACGTTTCCACTAGAAGTCTTTCTCAGCGTCTTCAGTGTAAATTCAATGGCAAACGTTTCCACTAGAAGTCTCTCTCAGCGTCTTCAGTGTCAATTCAATGGCAAACGTTTCCACTAGAAGTCTCTCTCAGCGTCTTCGGTGTCAATTCAATGGCAAACGTTTCCACTAGAAGTCTTTCTCAGCGTCTTCGGTGTAAATTCAATGGCAAACGTTTCCACTAGAAGTCTTTCTCAGCGTCTTCAGTGTAAATTCAATGGCAAACGTTTCCACTGGAAGTCTTTCTCAGCTTCTTCAGTGTCAATTCAATGGCAAACGTTTCCACTAGAAGTCTCTCTCAGCGTCTTCGGTGTCAATTCAATGGCAAACGTTTCCACTAGAAGTCTTTCTCAGCGTCTTCAGTGTAAATTCAATGGCAAACGTTTCCGCTAGAAGTCTCTCTCAGCGTCTTCAGTGTAAATTCATTGATAAATCTTTCTGTATATTTACTGTATTGACTTTGGTGACTTGCCATGCTGATAAAGACCCGTATGATTTGAATTGAAACGAGAGGGGAGGAGGGAGCAAAACCACCTGTGGTTATTTATTTACAAAATGCAAATCTATAGAAACGCTACAGTTAAAATCCAGCCATGCTTGTGGGCTTAGCATTGTAAAGCACAGAGAGGACTGCTAAAGCATAGGGAAGCATTGTAAAGCACAGAGAGGTGTGGTAAAGCATAGGGAAGCATTGTAAAGCACAGAGAGGACTGCTAAAGCATAGGGAAGCATTGTAAAGCACAGAGAGGTCTGGTAAAGCATAGGGAAGCATTGTAAAGCACAGAGAGGTCTGGTAAAGCATAGGGAAGCATTGTAAAGCACAGAGAGGTCTGGTAAAGCATAGGGAAGCATTGTAAAGCACAGAGAGGTCTGGTAAAGCATAGGGAAGCATTGTAAAGCACAGAGAGGTCTGGTAAAGCATAGGGAAGCGTTGTAAAGCACAGAGAGGTCTGGTAAAGCATAGGGAAGCATTGTAAAGCACAGAGAGGTGTGGTAAAGCATAGGGAAGCATTGTAAAGCACAGAGAGAGTCTGGTAAAGCATAGGGAAGCATTGTAAAGCATAGAGAGGTCTGGTAAAGCATAGGGAAGCATTGTAAAGCACAGAGAGGTCTGGTAAAGCATAGGGAAGCATTGTAAAGCACAGAGAGAATCAAGCATTGTAAAGCACAGAGAGGTCTGGTAAAGCATAATAAAAGCAAGCCCTGGTAAACTGACCCTGGTGAATGACTCCCAGCCTGTGTTCAGGTTTGCTTCGTTTGCTGTTTTGCTGTTGAAGTGGAGAAGCTGCCGGAGATTCCTGGAGGGAGCCGAGAGAAACAAGGACAGCTGCAGCACACAGTACAAAACAGAGATACAAAAAAACCAGATATATTCCTGGGATCAGAGTCTCTCTCCGGTCTCTCTTTCCACGTGACTCCCTCCTTCTCTCTCTCTCTCCATCTCCTCCCCTCTCCCTCTCTCTCTCTCTCCATCTCCTCCCTCCCTCCTCTCTCTCTCTCTCTCTATTTCTCTTCCATTCAGATGAGATGCACTGCCTGTTTCACAGCTTAGAACATGTCTCCTCCCTCCCTCCCTCCTCTCTCTCTCTCTCTCTCCATCTCCTCCCTCCTTCTCTCTCTCTCTCTCCATCTCCTCCCTCCCTCCTCTCTCTCTCTCTCTCCATCTCCTCCCTCCCTCCTCTCTCTCTCTCTCTCTATTTCTCTTCCATT
>CM060301.1:191619-194119 GCA_030684275.1 Acipenser oxyrinchus oxyrinchus
AGAAAAGTGACAATGAGAAAGTGTTAGAGGTGACAGAATCGCTGCTGAAAACACCAGCATCTTTCACATGAACCCCACAGTTTATTAATAGAAATTCCGTTAATGTTTCTTCAACCTAATAAGAGGTGAGAGAATGGATTTTAAAGATGGTCAGCGCGCCTTTAAAGGGAGGGACCAGCGATCCTGTTAATAAAGCTAATAAGAGGTGAGAGAATGGATTTTAAAGATGGTCAGCACTCCTTTAAAGGGAGGGGCCAGCGATCCTGTTAATAAAGCTAATAAGAGGTGAGAGAATGGATTTTAAAGATGGTCAGCGCTCCTTTAAAGGGAGGGGCCAGCGATACTGTTAATAAAGCTAATAAGAGGTGAGAGAATGGATTTTAAAGATGGTCAGCGCTCCTTTAAAGGGAGGGGCCAGCGATGCTGTTAATAAAGATAATAAGAGGTGAGAGAATGGATTTTAAAGATGGTCAGCGCTCCTTTAAAGGGAGGGGACAGCGATGCTGTTAATAAAGCTAATAAGAGGTGAGAGAATGGATTTTAAAGATGGTCAGCGCTCCTTTAAAGGGAGGGGCCAGCGATGCTGTTAATAAAGCTAATAAGAGGTGAGAGAATGGATTTTAAAGATGGTCAGCGCTCCTTTAAAGGGAGGGGTCAGCGATGCTGTTAATAAAGCTCATAAGAGGTGAGAGAATGGATTTTAAAGGGAGGGGTCAGCGATCCTGTTAATAAAGCTCATAAGAGGTGAGAGAATGGATTTTAAAGGGAGGGGTCAGCGATGCTGTTAATAAAGCTCATAAGAGGTGAGAGAATGGATTTTAAAGATGGTCAGCGCTCCTTTAAAGGGAGGGAACAGCGATGCTGTTAATAAAGCTAATAAGAGGTGAGAGAATGGATTTTAAAGATGGTCAGCGCTCCTTTAAAGGGAGGGGTCAGCGATGCTGTTAATAAAGCTCATAAGAGGTGAGAGAATGGATTTTAAAGGGAGGGGTCAGCGATGCTGTTAATAAAGCTAATAAGAGGTGAGAGAATGGATTTTAAAGATGGTCAGCGCTCCTTTAAAGGGAGGGGCCAGCGATCCTGTTAATAAAGCTAATAAGAGGTGAGAGAATGGATTTTAAAGATGGTCAGCTCCTTTAAAGGGAGGGGCCAGCGATGCTGTTAATAAAGCTAATAAGAGGTGAGAGAATGGATTTTAAAGATGGTCAGCCCTTTAAAGGGAGGGGTCAGTGATCCTGTTAATAAAGCTAATAAGAGGTGAGAGAATGGATTTTAAAGATGGTCAGCCCTTTAAAGGGAGGGGCCAGTGATCCTGTTAATAAAGCTAATAAGAGGTGAGAGAATGGATTTTAAAGATGGTCAGCGCCTTTAAAGGGAGGGGCCAGCGATCCTGTTAATAAAGCTAATAAGAGGTGAGAGAATGGATTTTAAAGATGGTCAGCCCTTTAAAGGGAGGGGCCAGCGATCCTGTTAATAAAGCTAATAAGAGGTGAGAGAATGGATTTTAAAGATGGTCAGCACTCCTTTAAAGGGAGGGGGCCAGTGATCCTGTTAATAAAGCTAATAAGAGGTGAGAGAATGGATTTTAAAGATGGTCAGCCCTTTAAAGGGAGGGGCCAGTGATCACTGTTAATAAAGCTAATAAGAGGTGAGAGAATGGATTTTAAAGATGGTCAGCCCTTTAAAGGGAGGGGCCAGTGATCCTGTTAATAAAGCTAATAAGAGGTGAGAGAATGGATTTTAAAGATGGTCAGCCCTTTAAAGGGAGGGGCCAGTGATCCTGTTAATAAAGCTAATAAGAGGTGAGAGAATGGATTTTAAAGATGGTCAGCGCTCCTTTAAAGAGAGGGGCCAGCGATCCTGTTAATAAAGCTAATAAGAGGTGAGAGAATGGATTTTAAAGATGGTCAGCGCTCCTTTAAAGGGAGGGGTCAGCGATGCTGTTAATAAAGCTCATAAGAGGTGAGAGAATGGATTTTAAAGGGAGGGGTCAGCGATGCTGTTAATAAAGCTAATAAGAGGTGAGAGAATGGATTTTAAAGATGGTCAGCGCTCCTTTAAAGGGAGGGGTCAGCGATCCTGTTAATAAAGCTCATAAGAGGTGAGAGAATGGATTTTAAAGATGGTCAGCGCTCCTTTAAAGGGAGGGGTCAGCGATGCTGTTAATAAAGCTAATAAGAGGTGAGAGAATGGATTTTAAAGATGGTCAGCGCGCCTTTAAAGGGAGGGGCCAGCGATACTGTTAATAAAGCTAATCGGAGGGGAGGGAATGGATTTTAAAGGGAGGGGTCAGCGATGCTGTTAATAAAGCTAATAAGAGGTGAGAGAATGGATTTTAAAGGGAGGGGTCAGCGATGCTGTTAATAAAGCTCATAAGAGGTGAGGGAATGGATTTTAAAGGGAGGGGTCAGCGATGCTGTTAATAAAGCTCATAAGAGGTGAGAGAATGGATTTTAAAGGGAGGGGGCCAGCGATCCTGTTAATAAAGCTAATCAGAGGT